>PVIY010010657.1:42483-68034 GCA_004026745.1 Myrmecophaga tridactyla | reverse complement strand
TGTTTGCCTCACGTATTTTGGGGCATTCTGGTTTGGTGCATAAATATTTATGATTGTTATGTCTTCTTGTTGAATTGTTCCTTTTATTAGTACATAGTATCCTTCTTTGTCTCTTTTAACTGTTTTACATCTGAAGTCTAATTTGTTGGATATTAGTATAGCTACTCCTGCTCTTTTCTGGTTGTTATTTGCATGAAATGTCTTTTCCCAGCCTTTCACTTTCAACCTATGTTTATATGCTTTGGGTGTAAGATCTAGGAAACCGCCTCCTATTATAAGATTTATAAGATATTTCCCTACATTTTCTTCTAAAAGTTTTAAGGTCTTAGATCTAATGTTTAGGTCTTTGATCCATTTTGAGTTCATTTTTGTATAGGGTGTGAGATATGGATCCTCTTTCATTCTTTTGCATGTGGATAGCTAGTTCTCCAAACACCATTTATTGAAAAGACTGTTCTGTCCCAGGTGAGTTGGCTTGACTGCCTTATCAAATATCAATTGCCCATAGATGAGGGGGTCTATATCTGAACACTGTATTTGATTCCATTGGTCAATATATCTATCTTTATGCCAGTACCATGCTGTTTTGATCACTGTAACTTGGTAATATGCCTAAAGGTCAGGTAGTATGAGACCTCTGACTTCATTCTTCTTTCTTGGGATATTTTTAGCTATTCAAGGCACCCTACCTTTCCAGATAAATTTGGTTATTGATTTTTTATTTCTGAAAAGTAGATTTTTGGGATTTTAATTGGTATTGCATTGAATCCATATATCAATTTAGGTAGAATTGACATCTTAACTATATTTAGTCTTCCAACATGAACACGGTATGCCCTTCCATCTATTTAGGTCTTCTTTGATTTCTTTTAGCAATTACTTGTAGTTTTCTCTATATGGGTCTATTGTATCCTTAAATTTATTCCTAAATATTTTATTCTTTTGGTTGCAATTGTAAATGGAATTTTTTTCTTGATTTCCCCCTCAGATTGTTCATTACTAGCACATAGAAACACTACAGATTTTTGAGTGTCGATCCTGTAACCTGCCACTTGGCTGTACTCATTTATTAGATCTAGTAGTTTTGCTGTGGATTTTTCGGAGTTTTCAACATATAGTATCACATGATTTGCAAGCAGTGAGAGTTTTACTTCTTCCTTTCCAATTTTGATGCCTTGTATTTCTTTATCTTGTCTAATTGCTCTGGCTAGAATTTCCAACACAATGTTGAATACTAATGGTGATAGTGGACATCCTTGTCTTGTTCCTGATCTTAGGGGGAAAGTTTTTAGCTTTTCCCCATTGAGGATGGTGTTAGCTGTGGGTTTTTCATATATTTCCTTTATCATGTTGAGGAAGGTCCTTTCTATTCCTATCCTTTGAAGTGTTTTCAACAAGAAAGGATGTTGAATTTTGTCAAATGCCTTTTCTGCATCGATTGAGATGATCATGTGGTTTTTTGGCTTTGATTTGCTGATACAGTGTATTACATTAATTGATTTTCTTATGTTGAACCATTCTTGTATACCTGGAATGAATCCTACTTGGTCATGGTGTATAATTCTTTTAATGTGCTGCTGGATTCGATATGCAAGAATTTTGTTGAGGATTTTTGTATCTATGTTCATTAAAGAGATTGTTCTGTAGTTTTCTTTTTTTGTAACATCTTTGTCTGGTTTTGGTATGAGGGTGATGTTGGCTTCACAGAATGAGCAGGTAGCCTTTCTTCCCCTTCAATTTTTTTGAAGAGTTTGAGGAGATTGGTACTAATTCTTTCTTGAATATTTGGTAGAATTCACATGTGAAGTCATTTGGTCCTGGACTTTTCTTTTTCGGGAGCTTCTTAATGACAAATTCAATTCTTATGATTATTTTGTTGAGGTCATCTATTTCTTCTCGAGTAATGTTGGTTGTTCATGACTTTCTAGAAAGTTTTCCATTTCATCTACATTATCTAGTTTATTAGCATAAAATTGTTCATAGTATCCTCTCTTTACCTCCTTTATTTCTACAGGGTCAGTGGTTATGTCTCCTCTTCCATTTCTGATTTTATTTATTTGCATACTCTCTCTTCTTCTTTTTGTCAGTCTTGCTAAGGGTCCATCAATCTTATTGATTTTCTCATAGAACCAACTTGGTTTTGCTGATTTTCTCGGTTGTTCTCATATTCTGAACTTCATTTATTTCTGCTCTAATCTTTGTTATTTCTTTCCTTTTGCTTGCTTTGGGGTTACTTTGCTGTTCTTTCTCTAGTTCTTCCAAGTGAACAGTTAATCCTCGATTTTTGCTCTTTCTTATTTCTTGATATAGGCATTTAGGGCAATAAATTTCCCCCTTAGCACTGCCTTTGTGGCATCCCATAAATTTTCATGTTGTGTTTTCATTTTCATTTGCCTTGAGATATTTACTGATTTCTCTTATAATTTCTTCCTTGACCCATTGGTTGTTTAAGAGTATGTTGTTGACCCTCCATATATTTGTGAATTTTCTGGCCCTCTATTACTGATTTCCAACTTCATTCCTTTATGATCTGAGAAAGTGTTTTGCATGATTTCAATCTTTTTAAGTTTATTGAGACTTGCTTTGTGACCTAGCATATGGTCTATCCTTGAGAATGATCCACGAGCACTTGAGAAAAAGGTGTATCTTGCTGTTGTGGGGTGTAATGTACTATAAATGTCTGTTAAGTCTAGTTCATTTATTGTATTATTCAAATTCTGTTCCTTTATTGATCCTCTGTCTAGATGTTCTGTCCATTGATGAGAAGGGGAATTGAAGTCTCCAACTATTATGGTAGATGTGTCTATTTCTCTTTTCAGTGTTTTCCTCATGTATTTTGGAGCACTCTGACTCAGTGAATATTTATGATTGCTATGTTTTCTTGTTGAATTGTTCCTTTTATTAATACATAATGTCCTTCTTTGTTTCTTTTAATGGTTTTACATTTGAAGCCTAATTTGTTGGATATTAGTATAGCTACTCCTGCTCTTTTCTGATTGTTGTTTGCATGAACTATCTTTTCCCAACCTTTCATTTTTAACCTATGTTTATCCTTGGGTCTAAAATGTGTCTCCTGTTTTTTTACCCAATCTGCTAGTCTATGCCTTTTGATTGGGGAGTTTAGTCCATTAACATTTAGTGTTATTACTGTAAAGGCAGTACTTTCTTCTACTATTTTGCCTTTTGTATATGTCATATCTAATTTTTCTTCTTCTTACCTTTACTGATAGTCTTCATTTCTACACTCTTCTCCACACCTCTCTCTCCCATCTTTTCCTATCTGTCTGTATTGCTCCCTTTAGTATTTCTTGCAGAGCTGGTCTTTCTTGGTCACAAATTCTCTCAGTGATTTTTTTGGCCTGAAATGTTTTAATTTCCCCTCATTTTTGAAAGACAATTTTGCTGAATACAGAATTCTTGGTTGGCAGTTTTTCTCTTTTATTACCTTAAGTATATCATATCACTGCCTTCTCACCTCCATGGTTTCTTCTGAGAAATCTGCACATAGTCTTATTGGGCTTCCCTTGTATGTGATGGATTGCTTTTCTCTTGCTGCTTTCAAAATTCTCTCTTTCTCTTCAACATCTGACATTCTGATTAGTAAGCATCTTAGAGTTGTCTATGTCGATCTATTCTGTTTGGAGTACACTACACTTCTCGGATCTGTAATTTTAAGTCTTTCATAAGAGTTGGGAAATTTTCAGTGATAACTTCCTACATTAGTTTTTCTCCTCCTTTTCTCCCCTCTTATCCTTCTGGGACATCCACAACATGTATATTCATGCACTTCATGTCATCATTCAACTCCCTGAGTCCCTGTTCATATTTTTCCATTCTTTTCTGTATATTTTCTTTTGCTTGTTGGATTTCAGATGTCCTGTCCTCCAGTTCAATAATCCTATCTTTTGCCTCTTGAAATCTAACATTGTAGGTTTTCATTGTTTTTTTCATCTCTTCTACTGTGCCTTTCATTCCCATAAGTTCTGTGATTTGTTTTTTCAGACTTTTGACTTCTTTTTTGTTCACATCTTGCCTTCTTTACATTCTCCCTCAATTCATTGATTTGATTTTTGATGAGGTTTCCTATGTCTGTTTGAACATCCTGAATTAACTGTTTCAACTCCTGTATCTCATTTGAATTGTTGGTTTGTTCCTTTGACTGGGCCATATCTTCAATTTTCCTAGTATGATTCGTTATTTTTTGCTGCCATCTAGACATTTAATTTCCGTAATTAATTTACTCTGGAGATTGTTTTCCCTTTTTTTTACCTAGGATTTTCTTACTTGATGACTTTGTTTTCTTTCTGTTCTTTGATATTCAGTTCAGCTTATTCTAGACCTCTAGCTTAGGTTTTGTTTAACAGATCAGAATTTTTTAGTTCTTGTTTTCTTGTTTCTTGCCCTGCCTGTATGGTGTATTCAACCCCCATCCCCCCCTAGGAGGGTCTACTTAGGTATTATAGACCCCAGTCAGATTTTCCCAGACCAAACTGGCCTTCTCTCAGGAGGAAAGAGTCACCTGCATCTGTTTTCCCTGAGGGTGAGACCCGGCAAGTTGGCTGACTTTCCTATGAAGCCTCTAGACTCTGTGTTTTTCCTATCCTGCCCAGTATATGGCACTTGTCTGACTGTGGGTCCCACCAGCATAAGGTGATGTGGGACCTTTAACTTCAGCAGACTCTCCCTGCTGAAGTGTGGTTGAGACAGAGGGGAGATTGTAGGCTGGCTTTTATCACTTCAGTTTTCCAGACCCTGGGGTCTAAATTCCTTGAGGAAGGGATTCCACATGAGCTGGCCCCACCCCTCTCCTGGGAAAGGCACAGCCTCCAGGGAATTCCTTCCTTTCACCTGACCAGACCCTTTGCCTCTCAGACAAGCTTAATTCCACCTTTGCCTGGGGCAGTTGGAGCCTGAGAAGACTTGCCCCCTTGCCCCCTTGCCTGGGGCAGTCAGAGCCTGAGAAGCCTTGCAGTTGTATCCAAAGAGCTGTCAAGCTGTAGAAACACAGCCACAAAAAAGAAAAAAAAAATCCTTTTCAGAGCAGGATCTTGGTTCCTTGGGTTTGTCAATCAAGAGCTTAAGTTGGCACATTGCTCTGTGTATCTCCAGGTCCTATGTGACCCCTCCTTTCCTTCAGGGCCCAGATCCTTACAAGTATTTTGTGCTGTCCCATCCAAAAAAAAAACCCTGTTTCTTTTTCTGTCAGCCCTGACCCCTCTCTGCCAGGGCAAAACCCAGCAACCTCAGCTTTCACTTGAGGTTCAGCTGAGCTGGGGACCTATTTTCAGGAGTCAGAATTTGTTAATTAATTCCACAATTGGAGCTTGGTTGCACTCAGCCCCTGCTGCTGGTAAAGTCTCTTTCCTTTCCCCTCTGGGAAGCAGCCTGTAGGGGAGGGGCGCCGGCCGCTGTGGCTTGGAGGACCCATGGTTCACAGCTGGTCCAGCTGGTCCAGACTGGGGTACATTGCATGTCCAGTTCCTGACGTGGCCCCAGCAGTTGTTCTGTACTGTTCCTGGCTATTTACTAGCTGCTCTGGAGGATGAACTAAATCCCACACCTCACTAAGCTGCCATCTTGGGCCCTTCCCTGGACAGGCTATTTTGTTTGTTTTGCTTGTTTCCTTGTTTTTGGGGAAGTGCATGGACCTGGAATCTAACCTGGATCTCACGCATGGCAGGTGAGAACTCTACCACTGAACTTCTCTTGCACCACCACACCCTCCAATTGGTTTTTGACAACATTACCAAATCCACTCAATAGTATCTTCAACAAATGGTGCTGGGAAAACTGGATAATCCATAGCAAAAGAAGGAAGGTGGATCCCTGCCTCACTCCACATACAAAAATAACTTAAAATGGATCAAAGACCTAAACATCAATCTAAGGTTATAAAGCTCCTAGAAAAATATATAGGGAAGTATCTTCAGGATCGCGTGTTAGGCAACTGTTTCTTAGACTTCATGCCAAAGCACAACAGAAAAAGAAAAAATAGATAATTAGGACTCCATCAAAATTAAAAACTTCTACACAGGAAAGGATTTCTTCATGAAAGTAAAAGACAACTGACAAAATAGGAGATAACATTTAGAAACCACATATCTGATAAGATTTTAATATCCAGAATCTATAAAGAAATCTTATAACTCAATAACAAAAAGGGAAACAACTCAATTTTTAAAAAATGGACTATGCCAGTTTGAAATGATTTATGTATCCTAGAAAAGTCATGTTTTAATCCTAATCCCATTTTATAAAGGCAGCCATTTCTTCTAATCCCTATTCAGTACTGTATGTTGGAATTAGCTTATCTCTATGGAGATGTGACTCAATCAGTATTTCAGGTGGGTCTTGATTACTTTACTGGAATCATATAAAAGAGGAAACATTTTGGAGAAAGTGAGAGATTTGGAAAGAGCAGAGAAGGACGACTGAATGCTGCAGAACGACATAGTCACAAGAAGCAGAATCCATCTGCCAGTTACTTTGGAGATGAAGGAAAATGCCTCCCAGGGAGCTTCATGAAATGGGAAGCCAGGAGAGAAAGCTAGCAGATGATGCTGTGTTCACCACGTGCCTTTCCAGATGAGAGAGAAACCCTTACTATGTTTGCCATGTGCCATCCCATTTGAGAGAGAAACCCTGAACTTCATCAGCCTCCTTGAATCAAGGTGTCTTTTCCTGGATACCTTAGATTGGACTTTTCTATAGACTTGCTTTAATTGGGACATTTTCTCAGCTTTAGAACTGTAAACCTTATAATTTATTAAATTCCCCTTTTTAAAAGCTAACTGTTTCTCGTATATTGCATTCCAGCAGCTAGCAAACTAGAACAGGGGCAAACGACCCAAATAGACACTTCTCTAAAGATACACAAATGACCAGAAAGCACATGAAAAGATGCATGATATTATCAGCCCTCAGGGAAATAAAAATCACAATGAGATACCATTTCATCCTCTCCAGAATGGCTATTATTTAAAGAAATGGTAATAACATGTACTGGAGAAGATATGGAGAAATAGGAACACTCATGCATTGCTGGTGTGAATATAAAATGGTACAGCCTCTGTGGAAGATAATTTGGTGGTTCCTTAGAAAGTATAGAATTTCCATATGATTCAGCAGTTCTACTTAGGTTATACACTTCAAAGAATGGAAAGCAGGGACTCAGACTGTTATTTGTACACTCATGTTCATAATGTCATTATTCACAATTCCCAAAAGATGGGAGCAACCCATGTGTCTATCAACAGGTAAATGAATAAATAAAATGTGATATAAATGTATAATGGAATATTATTCAGCCATAAAAGAGGAATGCAGTTCTGACACATGTGACAGCCTGGATGAACCCTGAAGACTTCAGGTTGAGGGAAATAAGCCAGACACAAAAGGACAACTGTAACCTAAAATAAGCCAGACACAAAAGGACAACTGTATGTTCTCACCAAGATGCACTAATTAGAATAAAAAATTGACAGTCAGAAACTAGAATACAGGTTACCAGGTACCAGGGTGGGGGTAGGGAATGCGGAGTTAATGCTTAACTGGAACAGAGTTTCTGTTTGGGGTGATGGAAACATGTTGGAATGGGCGGTGGTGATGGTAGCAAATCTGTGAATGCAATTAACAGTAGTGGATTGTACATTTGAATGTGATTAAACAGAGAAATTTTAAGCTGTATATATGTTATCAGAACAAAAATTAAAAAAAGAAACAAAACAAAGCATAAGATTGACTGTAACCAAACCCTAATGTAAACCATGGGTCATAGTTAATAGCATAATTATTGCAATATTGTCTTATCAATTGTAACAAGGTACCACACTAATGCAGAGTGTTAATTACAGGGAAAACTGTGTGTATGAAAGTGGGTATATGACTATTTTCTGCATGATTTTTCTGTAAAGTTACAACTTCTTTAATAAAAAAAATTAAAAAGCTCTTGTATGCTTAAAATTGATGAATTTCTCTGAATGTAAATTATGCTTGAATAAAGTTGATTTTTAAGATGGGAAATATTATAGGCCTATATCATTCATGAATACATACATTCTAAACAAAATATTATCAAAACAAATTTAGACTGAATATTTAAAAAAATCATGATCAAATGGGTTTATTCCAAAATAGGGCAGTTTAATTTTAGAAAATTATTAATATATGTGCTGGTTTGAAAGGAAGTATGCCCCCTAAGAAAAGCCATGTTTTAAAATAAATCCCATTTCATAAAGGTAGAATAATCTATTCAATACTGTATGTTTGAAACTGTGATGAGATCATCTCCCTGGTTGATGTGATTTAGTCAAGAGTGGTTGTTAAACTGGATTAGGTGACGACATGTCTCCACCCATTTGAGTGGGTCTTGATTAGTTTCTGAAGTCCTATGAAAGAGGAAACATTTTGGAGAATGAGAGACTCAGAGAGAGCAGAGAATGCTGCAGCACCACGAAGCAGAGAGTCCACCAGCCAGTGACCTTTGGAGATGAAGAAGGAAGACGCTTCCTGGGGAGCTTCATGAAATAAGAAGCCAGGAGAGAAAGCTAGCAGATGACACCGTATTTGCCATGTGCCCTTCCAGCTGAGAGAGAAGCCCTGACTGTGTTCGCCATGTGCCTTCTCACTTGAGAGAGAAACCCTGAACTTCATCGGCCTTCTTGAACCAAGGTATCTTTCCCTGGATGCCTTTGATTGGACATTTCTTTAGACTTGTTTTAATTGGAACATTTTCTCAGCCTTAGAATTGTAAACTAGCAACTCATTAAATTTCCTTGTTAGAAGCCATTCCGTTTCTGGTATATTGCATTCCAGCAGCTAGCAAACTAGAACAATATATTTCACAAATTAGATTAAAAGATAAAAATCACAAGTTCTTCGAAATATATAGAAAAATGCTTACTAAAATTAAAAAAAAACTTTCTTGAGTAATCTTTTTGGCAAACTAGGAATAAAAGGGGACTTTCTTAAACCACAGAAGATATCATCTACTAGAACCCTAAGAAAATACCACACTTTATAGTAAAATGTCAGAGGCACTTCTTGTAAAATTGGGAATAATTACAAGATGCCAGGTACAAATGCTTCTTTTCAGCATTGGACAAGAAGTCATAGCCACATCAGCAAAGGGAGAAAAGAAATAATAAAACTACAGAAATATTACAAAATAATGAACAGAACCATCATTGTTTACACCTATAGTGATCTATTTAGAAAATCCTAAAGAATCTACAAACTTTTAAAACTAATAAGAGTTCAGAGTAGTTGGAAACAAAAGCTAAAACAAAATCTATTATATCCCTGAGGACCTTCAGCCAATACCTAGAATATTTAATTGGAATAATCAAACAAAAGTAAACTACCACAACAACAGTTACAAGGTACATAGTGATAAAATTTTACAAAAATGCATAATATATTTATGAGGAAAATCATAAAATATATGAAAAACATGAAGATAAGCTTAGACAGAGGCAAGTTAGACCATGTCCAAGGATGGAGAGCGTCAATATTTAAATAAAGAAATTATCTCCAAGCAATCCATAAATTCAATGCAATTCTAACCAAAATCCCAATACTGTTTTTCATGGACCCTACAATGGTCCATTCATATGTCAGGATAAATATCCAAGAATAGGCAAGTCAAATTTGGGGGAAAATCATACAGAAGAGTTCACGTATCATAAGATTATCAATAGCTAAAACTGTGGTGTTGGTACAATTTTAGATTGGAATCCAGACATACATGGACTCAATAGCACTAAATATCACTGGGAAGAATAGATAGACTAGTTAATAAATTGTTCTGGGTCAAAAGTTCATTCACATAAAAATGACAAAATTATATCCATGCATCATACCATACAGATATATAAATTCTAGGTAGATTAAATCTCTCATTGGGAAGAAGTATAACTGTAAAACTTGTAGAAGGGAAGACTTTTTAAATCACATAGAAAATATCTCTTAAAACTCAGCAAAGTACAAACCACAATGGAAAAATGATGGGATTTGACTATATCAAAATTTTAATATGATAAAAGATACTGCACACACAAAAATGAAAAGATAAGTCATTGACTGGGAGAAGTTACTTGTAAATCATATAACACCCCCAAATTACTATCCAGAATATATTTTTAAAATGCCTATAACTCAACCATACAAAATAAATAGAAAAATGGGAAAATATATAAACCCAGAATTCTTTATCGAAGGTACTAGAATGTTCAATAATCATATAAAAATATACTCAGCCTCACTAGTAATCAAAAACTCTTTACACCTAAGAGACTATAAGAAATAAGATGCCTCATAAAACCAGGTATTAGAATTTGTATGGTTCTTAATCTAGCCATATTTTAGAATCACCCGGGGGGGGGGGGGCTCTGAAACAAATACCCACCCCAAAGCTTCTTGTCTAATTGGTCTGAGGTCAGACTTAGCATGGGTAAGTTTTCAAAGTTCTCCAGGTGAATCTTATGTGCAGGCAGAATTTGGAACAACTGCTCAACTTTGTGGCTGGTGGTAGAGTAAATCAGTGCAATTGGTTTGGAGAGCAATTTAGCAATATCTGCCTTTTTCTCTGAATGACTGCCCCCAAACCAGCATATTGCAATTTGTCATATGTTGATTACATTTTTATAACAGTAGCCGTTATAATAAATTTTACTTAAAATATGTTTTACAACTGCAAATATCTGAACCCTCTTCATCCTCACCATCTGGTAAATCGAAGACTTCATTCCATCTTCTAAGTGTCTCATTTGTTCCTCAGGAGAGCCTGGCTTATCACCACCAGCTAGAACATTTGTTCACTGATGAGCTGTTTTCTCCCCAGGATTTCAATGTGCTTAATGAACAAGGTTTAATTACCCCCATAACCCTTCAGAAAACAAAGCTCAGAGAAGCATGATGTGGACGGATTTCACACTTTTCGATAGAGGGTAATGTAGAGCCGAGAGAGACGAAATCCACGACTCACTGATGAAGTTCCAGGTTCTCCTCCCACTCCACACCTGCCACCTGCCCACACCTGCCACCTGTCCTCACCTGCCTATTGTCTGCCTGAAATGCGACCCACGAACTCAAGGAACGCAGAAAGAACCCGACAACCCACGCCCTTGGTAGGTAGACAGTGGGGAAAAAAGGAACAATGATGACAGACAAATACAACAAAACAGAATACAGAGATGTTAAACTGATAGGAACTTTCTTGGGTCTTTCCTGCCATGGGAATATGGAATAGAAGCTGTATGCATTACTTGCATTCCAGGTAGGGTTAGAAAGATTTAATGTGGTAAGTGACATTTAGTCTCACACCCAGCAAAAAATGACAGTGTTTGTCAGATGTCTTCACCATCAGCATCTTCTTCACCTAGTACCGCAGGACAAGGCGCTTCAGATTTGTTCATGACATGGTTTCACAAAGGATCAGCTCAAAGCAACCATTCTTTTTAACAAAGGAAAGCTGCCCAAAGCTGCAGGGATAAGCTGATGTCTTTTCATATTCAGCAATATAATTTGCATTGGGGGGGAAAAAAGCCATCGAGGCTCACTTTCAAGAGCAGGTAGGTACCAGGTCACTTTGAGAAGGCAAAACCGACGGACCACTCCTTAATTGATTCAGGAGGAGCATGTCAAGTCGGACAAACCACAGTCTTCCTGGCTGCCCTTTGGAAGGGTCCAGGTCAGAGATCCCCAGAACTGCTGCCCCACGGGAAGACACATGCTCCTTCAGCACAACTAACTCAGAAAGCACGGACTCCCTCTACAAGCAACAACAGTCTGGGACGGCAGAGACCCTCCATCACTGGGTTTCACTTTTCACAGTTCCCAGATCCAAGCTGCAAGGGTGCACGCAGCCTTCCAAGAAGACACCGTTGCTGCTAGAGCTTCTAAAGTAGGACACAGATCCCCATTGTTTTCAAAAGGGCTTCACCCTCAGACTTAGTCTCGCTACATGACACGTGGGGGAAAATGCAAAGGACATTGGTCTTCTGAAATAATGCACTGTGCTGGTGGGAATAAGAGAGGGCCTGCAGGTCCTGATGGTGAACTGACAGGCTGGGCAACAGCAGGGCCAGCTCCAGGAGCACTTGGCTTCAGCAGCCAACGATGACTAGGGGACAGGGCAGATGGAACACCTAAAAAATAGGCAAAGCCAGCGGGGAGAAGGCAGCCCCCTTCTATGGAAGGGACTGACACCCATCATTATTGCTTTTGAATTCTTTACGTCAGCCCAGGTGGCCTGAAGAAAGCGGTGGTGCTGAGGATGGTTTGGGTGGGAAAGTGTGGGGCAAGCTCAGATCACCCCTGCATTTATTCTCATCCAAGCATCAACCAGACAGCACCTTGAACCGAGAACCAGCAATCTCCCCTGCTGAGCCATGGCTGGGAAAGGTAGCATGGCCTGGCCAGGAGCCAACCCTCAGGACTTGCAGCTATTGCAAAAGAAGGAGAGAGGGCTGAGGGATTGGATGGTTCAAGTTCAGAGGCTGGCTGGGAACGGGACATCTGGGGGCATTTTTGGTTTGCCTCTCTGGTTAGCTGTGCATCATCTACCCACACCCAGCTGGCTCAGGTCTGCAGCTCTGGATTGCTGGAGTCCAGGGCAGCCTCTAATCTATGCACAGCTGTAGCTCAATTTCATAGAGCAAGCAAGGATGGGTAATAGCAGCTGAAATATATTAATGTTTCAGTGCCCTTTTGCCCCAGAGCAAGATTTTTTGAAAAACATTTGTAACATGATTTCTTGGCATTTCCAGGAGAGGTTCACAAGAGTCACAGTTTTTAGCTAATTTTGCTTTTAAGTTTTACAGGTGCTTCAGCCAACTGACCTACATATTTCAGAGAAGTCACCCAGGGTTGACTTGCTTGCCTGGGCAAAAATGCTCTCTTCAGAAGACAATTTTACTTGTTTATTTTCCAATTTAAAATGTTGTATACACAACTTGTGGAAATGAGGCAAAGGATAGTACTGGAAACATTAATGAAGCTAAATGATTCTTGGCATAAAAACATAAACATTACCTGCAGCTGCCAAACAGCACTACAAGCAGAACATTCCATATCTGTCTCCTAATTCATTTGTAGGTTGGCAAATTGCTCATCTCTATTTACAGTCCCACTGATAACTTTAGTGAGATTACGATATGCAGAGTAGATGCTTACTAGCGGATTAAGCAGGAGGACAGCAGAGAAGCAAAGACAAACTACTTACTTGCAGGGATACTTCTGAAGTAGTCCTGAATTTGAAACCAGATTTTGTGTTTAAGAGAAGACCCTGATCTGAGCTAAAATCCTTTGGCTCTCAGGATACGCGTACCGTGACTCCAGAGGACAGATCTTTGAGAACTCTTCCTTTCTTATTTCTTTCTCCAAAAATCCAAGCTCTATCAGGAAGTCGTGAAAAAAAGCAGAACACTGTCCTTAAAATAAAAAAGCAAATCCAGAATGTAAGCAACAAAGGAAAAGGAGACCCTTTACAGAATCCGCTCGCCTTGGGGCGCTCGGGTGTCCATGGTGCCCTCTGGAAGGCGACGTCCCGCGTCCCTGGACAATGCCCACCACCGGCTCAGTGTTTCCCGGCAGCCTGGGGGTGTCGGCAGACCCGTGAACGGGTGATCGGAATATCTTTGTGTTAAAGGAAAACACATGGAGCACACGGAGGCTCTCCTGCTGGGGACTGCCTACCGGGGCCCCGGTTCGAGGGGGCGTGGAGCGTCCCTGCTACGGTTCTCTGCTCGGAGGAGAGTCTGTCCTTCTGCAACAGCCCCAGGAGGCAGGACGCTAGAGCAGGCCGACACCCTCCCGGCGCCTTGGCTGGCATCCACACTGTCCATCTCCTCTTACTTCCCACGATCCAGTAAATGCCCGTAAGGACGTTTTGCTGGGAGCCACGCTTCTTGCCTCGCCCCTTCACAGTCACCTCCTGGTTTCTTATCTGAGCCCCGCGACACGGGCACTCTGTGGTCACAGTTCCGAAAATGACAGACGGTTCTGAATGGTTTCTCTCCTTCCGCGTCTGAAAGCACACTGCCGAGGCCAACACGTTTCAGAGCATGTTACGAGGATGCCGGGGTGCTCAGGAGCCTTTAATTCTTCCGTGGGGAAGCAGCACCCCCACCTCCCCCTGGCAGTTGCTGCAGCAGCTCACCGCCCTCGCAGGTTAATGTTCTTTAGATTGAAACCAGTAGCAGCTGGGACCCGAAACTTACCTTTTAAAGCACTCTCTGGGGCCAACGTTGGGGAGATTTCTGCCCAAAGTGGAGTTTTTCCCGCACTCATCTCCCAATTCCATTAACAATTTATGAGCTCTGTATTAATCTCAATTATCCTAACATTCACTCTAGCTGCCTGGACAATTTGCTCATTCAATGTCAATGCTTTTGCACCAAGATTTAGTTTTGTGGGGCCAACGTCCCCAAGCCTGGCAAAGTGGGGGAGCGAATCAGTGAAGGAGGTGGCGATGGGATGGGAAGCAGATGTGTCAGTGTGGGGTTGATTTGGGTGGGGAGGGCAAAACAAACTTCTGTGGGCTTGATAAAAAATCTTCAAAACCGTCTACATTGGGGGCCTGCACACAGCTCAGGCCAAATGAGCCCAGCTGCCGGATTTGTAACAGTCACTCCCAGGGCCCAGACAGCAGGTCTCCTGGGGAACTACGGAGTCCTTTGGCATTTCCCCCCAGGGCTGAGCAGCCCGAGGTGTTGGCGGAGGCCCCTGCGAGGGCTGCTGCTCCCCCTCGCAGAACCTGGGACACCTGGCAGGTGTGGGGCATGGGGTGGGGTGGGGCACCAAGCCCCCAGGAGCCAAGGCGGATGGGACCACGTGGGGGTGAGGCAGGCCAAAGGAGGGTGCCCAGAACGGCCAAGGAGGGGGGCTGGAGAAGCAGGCTCAGACTGTGGGAACTGGGTACAAGTCAGGACGTGGGGCAGGAGTGTGCCGGGGCAGAGAGAAAGCTGCTGGGTACCCTCTTCTGGGGCCCGGTTGGAAGAGCATCCCAGGACCTTCTCTGTCCCAAGGAGTCCCAGTGGCCACCACCCTACCTGGCCATGCAGCACGGAAGTGTGGATGTCAACCCGGAAGGGCTCTGCTTGGCCACTGTGTGCACACGTGGCTGGCCCTTAGAGAGTTTAGGTGACAGGCAGGGGCCACTCCAGTGCCACACCGGGGGTGGAGGGTTGCTGGAGAAGGACACACTGCCTACTCTCCATGAACAGACGATCTCCTTGTGAACGCGCCCTGTGCAACCAGGAAGGCGCCCTCACTGAACAAGCCGTAAACAGGGCTGAGGGCATCCTCTCACCCCAAAGCCTTCATTCACCACACCTGTGAGCTGGGGGCTGGCCTGCCACCTGGGCGCCCTGCTTTACTTCCCCACACGCACAGCCATCCCATGCAGTGCCTTAAATTTAAGTCTAATTCCTTCAACTTACGTCATGAGCACTGGCCCTACCTTTAGGCTATTGCTCCATTCACTCATCAGTTGGGTAGTAAGGCAGCCCAGCCACGAATGCTTAGCGCTCCTGTGATGTGCCAGGTCCCATGTCTCCATCCTCAAGGAGAAGAAAGGAACCACACAGACCCCTAACGGGGTCGTCTTGGGCTGCTGTAAGAGCTCAGGGAGACGTCTGCAAGGTGATGCGGGCTGGGCAGCTGTGGGCGGGCTGGGGTTTCCATCACCAGTGGGGAGGTCGGAGAGTGCCTGTGAGGTGACCTTTCAGCGAATGCTGGAAGATGAGGAGTGGGCCGTGCAAAAAGCTGTGACATCAGCAAGTTCAAAGGCACAAGACAGGAAAGCACGTATTTGTTTCCCAAAGCAGAAAGGACACCAGTGTAGGGGAGGGTGCAAGAGGGGGGTAGGTAGAGACAGGCAGGGGCCAGATCTTGTGTGGCCTGTAAGGGTGGTAGGGAGGTGGGGATGTGTGATAGTCAGGTTCTGGTGTCCCCTTGTCTGGTCAGGTAAGCACTGGCCTGATGCTTGCTGCAAGGATACTTCTTGGCCGGTTGATGAACCGGAAGGCTGGTGTCTTAAATCATTAGTCAGTTGATTGCATCTGTGGCTCTTTATGTCTGTGATCAACTAAGGCGTGTCTCCCACTATGCCAGTTTGAATCTGTTGTGGACCCCAGAAAACCCATGTCCTTTAATCCTCATTCCATATTGCTGGGTGGGAGCTTCTTGCTCGTTCCCAGGGTGATGTGACCCACCCAATTGTGGGTGGTAACTTCTGATTAGATGGTTTCCATGGAGATGTGTCCATTCATTCAAGGTGGGGTTGCTTACTGGAGCCTTTAAGAGGGAACCATTTTGGAGAAAGCTTTACAGCCACAAGAGCCCACGCAGCCAGATACCTTTGGGAATGAAGAAGGAAAATGCCCCCAAGAGAGCCTCAGGAAACAAGCAGACTGGAGAGAAAGTTAGCAGATGTCGCCATGTGCCTTCTCAGTTGAGAGAGAAACCCTGAATGTCCAGACCCTTCATTGGAGCTGCCAGCTTCACAGCCGGCCGTGGATGTTGGACTCTTCCTTTCCCACGGATGTGTGAGACACCTTTATAAATCTCATATTTACAGATCTCTCCTGTTGGTTCTGTTTCTCTAGGGAACCCTGACTAATACAGGATGTTTTCCAAGGGCCAGCCTGAATCATGGAAAGGATTTAAGCAGGGGAATGTCGACAATCTGATTTATGTTTCCAGAAGGATTTCTGCAGCCCTGCTGTCGAGAATGGATGGGGTGGGGGTGGGGGTGGCAATTGGAGGGACAGGAGACCAGTGGGGAGGTGGGAGTTGCTAGAAATAAAATGGTGCCATCAGGATATGAAACTGGATTTGAGGCCCATTTTGGAGGGGTAATTACTCTGCCCCCACAAACTGCCCCTTCCCAGGTGGTTGTCCCTGCAGGCCCCCACCCCCGGTCTGTCTCCACTATATCACCATGCTCTTTCCTTCCTGTCACTGAATCTGAAATGATCTCATATCACATCTCACTCCCTTGTGACATTTTCACCATTGGTCCCAGCACCTAGCTGAAAGGGACGCCCTGCTGCCAGCAGCAGATAGATGCCATGGGCTTGGGAACACAGCTATAGCCACAGCAGGCTGTCCTGGACACCACCAGGTAGGGAACGCAAGGCTCTGCAAACCTTCCCTCAGCTGCTGAAGCTTGGACACCTGTGGACCCAGCTGATCACATCTTTTGCAGGTCCCTCTAGGGTGCTGCCTGCCTGGGAAGGCTGGTGAGCTGCAAAAGACATGCCTCAGACTCTCGTGCAGCCGGGGTTCCGCCAGCCACACAAACCTACAAGACCTGAATAGGGTGGCAGGTGAGTGGGGGAGGCAATTCCCAGGACCGGGGCGCACCCATTCTGCAGATGCAGATTTGCAGGCCGCGTGGCTCCAAAGCCAATGGGCTATGGCCACGTCAACACACAGGGCCCCGTGCGAGGAGGGGTAGGGTCCCAGCTTGGTTTAAACTCTGTTGTGGCTTGAAATTCTTAACACTTTTGTTCAAGGACCCCACAAGGATTTAGCCTGCCCCTATCATTCTGGCATCATTTCATCCTCCTGGGGGGAGCTGAAGCGCTGAGTTCGCGGAGCTGGTGGGCATTACCCAGGGCAGGGGTTCCTGGAGCTGGCAGCTGGGACAGCATGGAGGTGGGGGGTGGGGGGCAGTTCCCCTGAAGCCGGCTCTGCCCTGTGGTGTTATTTTAGGAGCTGATTTTGTCGTCTCAACCGAGATCCTGACCCTCCGATGAACCGCGCACGTGCCCGTGAGGACCCTCTCGGCAAGGACGAGCTGGCTGTCCTAAAGAGGGTTTTCACTATTTTGTCACCAGTTTTTGTGCCCTGCAGAGGGAGGATGTGTGACGGTTTGGAGATCCCATGCCCTGGGTGCCCGTTTCAGTAGAGAGTGGGGGCCACTGCTTACTGGGGACAGTTCTGAAGTCGTGAAGACGCGCTCCTTCCCTTACAGATGTGCTGCTGATTTCCCACGGATGGCCTCGCCGTGAGAATTCCTCTATGCTCTCCTTGGCCGCCCTGTGCCGAGTGAAAGGCGAGCAGCCTCTGGCCAGGGCACAGAGTTGATCCTGGGGAACAAAGTAAACCCATCTGGTCCAGCCAAAGTCAGGACCGCTCCCTGGCCAGTGGAACCCAGCAGCTGCGGTCATGGAAGGTCAGGAAAACTTAGCAGTTCTCTGTGTTGGCTCGTGCAGGAAAGTGAAGTAGGCGTGGGTTATTTTACCATCAAACACTTCCAAGCACTTATCATGCCTCTAGACCTGAAGTGACATCTTGCTTTCTTCCAGTGCATCTGTTCTCAGAAAAGTTACAGAGAAATGTCCATAATTAAACCCAAATAGGCCATCTCAAAACACAAACCCCTCCTCATCTAAATTTTGTTTCTCCTTGAATACACGCCGCTGGGTTTATCCTGCTTAAGACATTTCTATGATGCCTTTAGGGAAGGACAAGTACTTGTGCAGAAGGGAAAAAAAAAGCCGGGCAAGGACATCAAAAAGGACGTCGCTTCACTCATTCGACCACACGGATGACGCTTTGCATTTCACAAACCTAAAAACAATCTGTGTTATTTTAGGTATTTTATTCTTCCAGTTCAATGGGATCTGATGCCTTAAAGCTGAAGAAGCAAGTACTTTTTTTTCCCCCCAAAAAATGAATACCAAAAATGGTGCTTAGAAAATATAGCCTTAGGATGGAGATTTCTTTTTTATGGACAGAGAAAAGAAGATTGCATTGCTGAACTAGACAAAAAGCCATTCCATCAGAATTCTTTTATCTATTGTCACCATACATATCTCTCCATGAGAGAATTACATTTATCAGACAACATTGAAACTACTTAGTCTCTTCTTATTCCATTAATTAAACTGTAACATAATCGGTTGGGCTACCCACCACCAGCCTTTGGGAGATTAATACCGAATGCTGTTCTCTCACTCATATTTGGCTTCTGCATGGTAATGAGACAGCGATAAAGTTTATGTTCTCACAACATGCAAGAATAGTGTTTTATACCAAATAGCTAACATCAAAAATAACTACTGGTATAAGCAAAACCACATAACACAATCATTCCTGGTATACATTAATGTCACCGAAATATTAATGCAAGGCCCACTGTAACCACAAAAGCGAGAAATATGAATATGTGTCATAAGAACACATCATAAAATAATTACCAAAAATATGCCATGTCTGAAAAAACAATTTGAAAACAGATTTCAGTGGTTAGCTATCAAATTACTTGATTTTTAATGTGTACTTTCAGGAAACTAAAATCTGTGTTGTTCTGAGTATTTGTCTTCACATAATTTAAAATCCAAATTGACAATGTAGAAATATCACTGGCCTACTGTGCACTGAAAACCTATAACACTTTACCATTTTGCAACATTTCTCATTTATCAGTGAATTATTTTTCTTATCACTTCTCCACAAAGAGTTCTAATCCATTTGCTTTAAGTGGAGAAATGAAGATAAAAGCAATTTTTTCTTTTTTTTTTTATATCGAGTGAGACAAATTTTATCAGGACTTACGCAGAAGCCAGTGGCAGCTGTCCAGAAAGTGGAAGCCAGTCCTCCACGAGGGCGGGGGGTGGGGGCAGCTTACAAGGGTTTAGGATAAGGATATTCCATAGGGTATGAGAACCGACTTGCAGCAGGGTCTCACGGTACAGGGGTCTGCAGATGTGTTATCAGGAGGGATCAGTGGAGAGGAGTTTTAATGCTTTACAAGATAAGTGGTCTGTGATACCAGCTATATGTTCTTTCTTTCTCAGGGAGGTCAGTTGACCTCCAACATCTGTCTCGGTCAAGTAGGCGGCTATGTGCAGTAACTTGCACTCAGTATGAGGGGGAGGGGTGCCTGGACCCAGGGCACCCACAATCCACCCCTACCCACAGGCCACGTTGACACAGGACAGACATTACATCCATGTTCCACCACCGCAGTTTAAGAGAAAAGAGAACATCAACAGTCTCCTCCACCCCACAGAGATAACAACCGTACAAAGAGATGCTGCCATGGCCAAGAAAGGAAAGGAAACCATTCATGAAGACAAGGGGTCTGCTGACAATGACCAATATTATGTATATGTCCTTGCACATGATTTAAGATGCGTGAGACATTGTGTGAATGATCAGGAAGGCATACGTAGCACTGCCAGTTCACTAAGGCACAGGTGCTGCCTTGTGCTGCGGTGAGGATGTCTCAGGCTATTCTGTTTTGTAAAATTCCTCTTCTAAGCTAGCATGGTTTCTTCATTTGCCAAGGATGTGGCTATTTTGGAATCATTAAGTGCTTGGACAGTGTGATGGGTGAAAGCTGCCACCTGTTGCAGTCTACTCGGTGCAAAAATGGCTAAAGGATGACACCCCTGGGGAGTGCATTTTATTCTGTATCTAGCTTTAACTATTTCCCAGCTACTAGGTGTATGGGGTAAAGAGTCAGATAAGGTAGCAGGGACATGAGGCTGTCCCCACGTACAACGTCCTGTCCAGTTACAGGGTAATCAGGGCCAACCATACTGCCCGCAGGTCCATAGCCATCTCGGGAAGGATATGCCCCATGCTGGTTGGAGATATTCTGCCAGTGGAAAGGACTATGTTTCGTAGTGTAACAGTAAAATTACACAGTTTGGGGGGTA
This sequence comes from Myrmecophaga tridactyla, assembly GCA_004026745.1. Taxonomy (NCBI): domain Eukaryota; kingdom Metazoa; phylum Chordata; class Mammalia; order Pilosa; family Myrmecophagidae; genus Myrmecophaga; species Myrmecophaga tridactyla. Next base: position 47,359 of record PVIY010010657.1, on the reverse strand, counting down.
GCCACCCTGCATCATGAATTCCATCGAATTGTTCCATACAGCCAGGGGCAGCACGGTTGATTGTGACAGTTCTGCTGTCAGCCACCCTAAACATCACAGACAGCACCCCACAGCCTGGGTCAGTGTTGTCCACCTGTTCCCATACAAGGGAGAAGATGTCAGCCCTAATCTCGTTACAGGATGGTAAAGGTGGATTTCAGCCTTCAATGAGAAGATTCTTTTCCAGCTTTTCCTTGCACTGGGTTCATGAGGCCAGCATGGGATTCCACGCAGTCCGCTCCTCACAGGTTGTGCAACCAAAGACGCAAGCGTCTGTGCAGACCCAACACTGGGTGTGACCACGGGCAAGAGTGACCGCTGAAGCCCACCACAGGTGGACGTATGCTGACCATAGGACACCCCCAAATTTGCAGCCAGGGCCTCTCAGCCTACAGCGCATCCCCGACTCTCAAGGTGAGACGGCAATGAGCCCGAGGCTACTTTTAATTGTTATCCGCGGGGTGCCAGCAGCCTCCCCATCCCACTCCACCCCAACGCGACGAAGGGCAGTGTGGGTTCTTGTGGATCGGATGGGAGGGCATCGGCGCCCCAGGACAGGCCAGAGACCCCCTCCCGCCTGCTGAGTGGTGGCCGCAGGAATGGCGAACTCATGATGGCTGTTGTCGCCGTCACCATCTTATGTCCTTTGTGGTCACCTTGAGAATTTTTTGAAATTTTGAAAATTTGAGAATTTTTATTTTGGGGGTGTTCTAGTTTGCTAGCTGCCGGAATGCAATACACCAGAGACGGATTGGCTTTTAATAAAAGGGGATTTATTTTGTTAGTTCTTCAGAGGAAAGGCAGCTAACTTTCCACTGAGGCTCTTTCTTACGTGGAAGGCGCAGGATGGTCTCTGTTGGTCTTCTCTCCAGGCCCCTGGGTTCCAACAACTTTCCCTGGGGTGATTCTTTCTGCATCTCCAAAGGCCTGGGCTGAGCTGCAAGTGCTGAGATGAGGAATGCCGAGCTGCTTAGCTGTGCTACGTTGCGCTCTCTCATTTAAGGACCAGCCAGTTAAGTCAAACGTCACTCATTGCAGCAGACACGTCTCCGAGCTGACTGCAGATGTAATTGGTAACAGATGAGGTTCACGTACCATTGGCTCATGTCCACAGCAACAGAACTAGGTGCCTTCACCTGGCCAAGTTGACACCTGAATCTAACTACCACAGGGGGCTACAGAAGGAATCAGAGACACAGGGAACACAGGAAAGAGCTATTGGTCAGCGCTTTCCATAAAACGCCTAAATCCACATCTTTTATTTCCCTAGCCACATATCTGCATGCTTCCATTTCCCCATTTTAGGGATCCTGAAGATCTTCAATTTCTTTGTTTCTGTTGTCTAATCATGCCAATGATTAACAGTGCACACAAACTCTTTTGGAAGCAAATAATCATGCTTGTACTATTTTTGTGCTCCCCAAGGGCACAGTATAAAATCACAGAACTAAGTAACTCTTAAGGACAAAGCAGAGCTCTGGCTGTCGGTGCTGATACCTCATTTTCTGAGACTGACACAAATACACAACTAGTTGGTCTTCCTGTGAAGACACGTGGATTTCTCCAGGCACACTGAGAGGCTATTAGGAACTCTACATCTCTCAGACAAATTCAAATAAGATTGTCTGACAGTCCAAATCTCATCCACGGCTACACCATTCTGCTCAGGTTGGATACATAAAAAATTGCAAAGGCAAAAAATTTTTGCATTAGCAAAAATCAGGTGAAATATTTACTTTGATTACGACCGATTCCAAATCAGTCTCACACCAAGCCCACTGCAAGTGTCCTGGCCCACTTTGTCAGGCGCACATATCCTTCTTCCCTTATCTTTTCGTACCCCCAAACCTTTACTATTTATTCCTGATTCTGTATTCATTCCTGGATCAACATTTTCGTTTACTGTTGTTTAATTTTTAAGTTCTCTTTCTCCTTCTCAACATTCTTCATTTCCCCCAGATGCCCACCTGGGTTCCTGCTCATGTCAGCTTCCCGCTGGCTTCCTTCTCACCCCACACCCCAGTCCTCTCCCACTCCCATCTTCCCTGCTTTGCTCCAGCGTGGTTAATGCACATGGAAAACTGGTGACAAAGGCGGGAGCCACCAAACAGCATAAATCTGCAGATCAGTGCAGATGCTCTTCAGTAATATATTCACCCAGCAAATTTAAGTATGTTTTTAAAAAAAGACCTCAAATTCAACGGAAAAGTTACTAAACTCCACTGACTATATAAAACAAGAGAGTTATCAAAATGGGGGTGGGGGAAAGGCAACTGAGAAGGTAGACAAAAAGAGTTGCTAGGTTTCCTTTCCATCGGTGACATTAAATAATTCAAATACCCCCAGAGATGTTTTGTAATGTTTTGTTTTCTTGTTCCTCTTGATGTTGATTTCATTTCTCCAACTATTACTTTACATAGTGAAGAATAATGTGAAATTTAAGCTACCATCAGTTTTCAGAGCTCTTTCCTTTCTCCTAAGTAACCTCTGTCCTTTGTCATCTGCAGTTGCCTAGATTTCCTCCTACTTTTTAATCTAGGGCATGTGTTTAGATCTTGGCAGGTTTGAATAGACTAATCAAGTAAAATTCTCACAGCAAATTCTAAGGTGTATTTTGCTAACAGCTTTTAAAACTAAAAGCACGGCATTTTTTCTTTTCCCTCTAGCTCTTATTTACCTACTGTATCTTTTGAATCTTAAGCCACTGAATTCTAGCTGCTTACGTGATCATCAGGTGTCTGTGTCAGCATGTTTTTGTCCAAAGATTTTTAGCTGAAATGTTTTCGGCTGTGAGGGAATCATCCCGTTTCTATCCTTGCCTCAATTGAGGTTAGTAGTTGTCTGAAGATGGGATTTCCCTAGGTGAGCAAGCAGAGGAAACAAAACCACCTGCCTGAGGACAAGTGGTCGCATCTAGACCGAGCAGCTTCCAGACCCTTCTGGAGCCTAGCCCGCAGCCGTTCTCTCTTCCTGCCTCCTCCTGGTCTTGCCATGTGATGGCTGCTGCACTCTAAACACTCTTCTAGATGAACCCCTAGATCCACCTTTGCTTGGGTCGCCCCATCCCACATGTCCCAGAGTCATGGTCTCAAACCTAGAAATTTTCACTTTTTTTTTTCAATTTACTTTCTCTACTAACTCGAAAAAAGTAGCTTACATATGACGTCACAGCCGGCACCTCCCCGTTAGTGCTTTCCTTGTTGCAATGCTGAGCAGTTCTCTTCACCCCTTGCATGAGTGCCAGGGCTTTTTAAAAAGGAAACAAGATCCAGAAATGTTGTTACTATTTAGGAGATTTGATGTGGCAAGACATTTGATCCCAAGATGTAATTGTTCAAGAATTGGTGATGAAATAGCTGGTAGAACTTTGTAAGAATGTTTGGTCTTATTCTCTATATTCAGGAAGAAAATTGGTAAAGCAATCAGAGCAAGTTGAGGTGTATTCTGCTGCACATGTGGCATGGAATACTTGATAACAGAAAGGTGGGAGAACCTGGGATACTCAGTGATGTTCTACTTCCTGGCATATCATTCAGCTGTGGGTAAGTCACGATACAGGTGTAAATACACAAGGGCTTTATTCTGACGCCTTAAAGAAGGAATGCTATAGGCAGTTTAGGACTTCAATAGTATTTCTAGATAATCAGAAACCCAATCCCCTTTTACCTTTATAACCTAATATTTCAAAGTTGGCTTCCAGCCTCCCAGTCACCTCATGGCTGCATATGGCTGCTGGAGCTCCATCCATTACATCTGCATTCCAGGAGGAAGGAGCAGACATTTTGACTCTCTGTTTCAAGCTGTTTTCCTTAAGTGCTATACAGCAGACCACCTATACCTCACTGCTTGGCCTACAGCCACATGGCCACACCTAGTTGCAGGGGGTCTGAAAAATGAAATCTTTTCTCCAGATGTCATTGTAAGTAGCCAAGAACTGGTGTTCTCCTACTATTACAAAATGCCTCTGGCCATTTTGTGGTTACAGCACAGGAGCCCTTCACATAACAGCCACCATCTGATGGGTGGAGGGGATGTTACGAAAACTGATGCCCAAAGCTCCTTCCCGTAAAAAGTTCCCTGTGTCTGGAACACACGTGTCCCTGTGCCCTGAGAGCCCTCCTCTTCCTCGGGCTGTGCCTCCCCTCCCCCGGGAAGCTTTCGCTGCCGGATCCCGGCCCTCCCCCCACCCTGCACAGTCCGGGGTCTCCCTTCCAGGGGCTCTTCCCGCGGGAGTTTCCCAGGAGCCTGCCGGTTCAGGGATGGGTGCTGCCCTCCGTCCTAGGCGAGAGCCCCAGGAAGCAGGGCGTGGCCTTTCTGCTTGCTCGCCATCAAAGCCCAGAAGCGTATCTGGGAGGTGTTCACCCCCCATGGGCCGAGGGAATGAACCCGCCGGTCCCCCAGAGTGCGATGCAGCGGGGTGGGGGCCGCTCTGCACAGGGGGAGGCGGGCACACAGGTCTCAGCCGGCCCGGAGCAAAGAGGACCTCGGGGCTTGGGCGGAAAGCACTAGAAGCTTATTTCTGCGCTCCGGCTGCCCTCAGTGGCTCTGTCCTCACCTATGGGGGGCCTGCAGTGGGGGGCTCCGTGAAGAGCCTCCGGTGAAGGCATTCCCCCTCATCCCCCACCACCCCTGCCCCCGTATCCCCCGGACCGGCTCCGCAGGGCTGACCCCGCACCGAGTGCCTGCGTTGTGCGCCTGCTCTTGGGGACGGGGTCCCCACTCGGGGCTGGCAGGGCGTCCCGAGATTGCCTTCCCGGGCTGGGACTGAGACGTGCACTTGCCTCCTGCCTTTTTGCCTGTGCTGAGCCCCCAGAATTTCAGCCTGGACCCCCCCCCC
>PVIY010010657.1:0-42383 GCA_004026745.1 Myrmecophaga tridactyla | reverse complement strand
AGGAGAGATTTTGTAGTGGGCAGAACCCTAACAGAACGTTGCTTTACCCATTTTTTAAAAGTAACCTGTGCCGACTTTCTTGTCTGGGGGTGTTACTTGTTTTTTTTTCTCAAACTATTTTTAATTGACATAAAATTCACCCTACTAAGGTGTACAATTCAGTGGATCCTAACATATTCGCAAAGTTGTGCAAACATCTCCACTCTAACCCAGTGCGTTCTCATCACACCCAAAGGAAACCCCATACCCATTCACTCCCCGTTGCCCCCTTCCCCGTGTACTACATTTTACATAAAAAATATCCAGCATCCAAGAAAAATAAAACTGCTGTGATCTAACTTAAAAAGCACAAAAAAAACAACACAAAACCAAAACGGAAAACAGTTCAAAGCACAGAATGTCCACATACCAAGTGAAAAATAGTAGGTCAGGCATTTTGAAATTGTCATCTTTGTAGGCAAAATGACTGCAGAGCAGCAATTTCATAGGGTTCCATCAGTATATCTGGATGACTGCATTACCCCACATTACCTTGAGGACAGTGTTCCATTTAACTTTGGATGAGCTCCCAAGGATAGGAACGATAACATGCAAACAGAATATGAATCAATGAAAGAGGCAAACCATTAAAAAAAATCTTGTTCAAATCCTTGCTTCAAACATCAGCCTTTGCTGCTTTATCTCCACAAGAATGTATATCCTGAGTGGTTTCCTAAGCATGTGCAGAAAGGGGATGCAGATGCTGAGAAAACAATGTTAAAAAGCTTTATCGCAGTATTTAAAATTGTTAGAGAATTTTATGAATGATCTATAAGGCGAGTGAAGCACCCTGCTAATAACCATCATTGAAAAAAATGGCACCTGTGTCAATTTCTGTGCGTCCCTGCTAAGCGCACAGTCCCACAATGTCCCACCTGCTGTGTCTCTGCAGGGGCATTCGCCCCTGGCCCAGGGGTGCTGTTTGCTCCCAGCCAAGGCAGCATTTGCACCCTTACTGTTTTTGTGATTTGACTGGACAAACTGCGGCTTGTTGCTTTACTTCTTTGAGGAAATAGTGACACGTGGAACATGTGCTTTTCTGAGAAAAAGAAATACCACCATAACAAATTAAAGAATGTTTGTGAACAGACCTAAAATTTTAAACGAAAGAGCAGGAAAGTTCCTGATACTAAACATTCGCTCTAGGACATATTCCTTCCACGTGCTTTCCTAGAGCAGCTAATACCAGGTTTATGGAGATGAAATTTTCCATTCCTAGCCTATTTTTAGAAGGAAATCGTCAGAAAAATCAATTTTCCTAAAACTGACACTTAAAGGAAGAAAATGGGGAGGCAAGATATCTGGGATAATTTAGCTATAAATCATAAAAACTTAGTTATACTAGAAATGCATGCTTCACTGTAAGAATTGACACCCCTTTAAAATAATTTGGGAAGAGAAGAGTTAATGACAGTTTGTGTCTTTCAAACAACTTTCTGAACTGGGCCAGTGATAAACTTAACACATCTTGCTCGGAGCAAGGTTTGCTTTATGTATTTATCCAGCGCCTGCCTTACGAGGGGACAGTGAGAGCTGAGGGCCTGTCGCTGGCCTGGAGAAAGAGGCTGCTGTATTGGCAACTTGTAGTTATGTTTATTTATTGCGGTGTCCTTTAATAATTTGGGGTCAGAGACCTTGCCGTATTTGGGGGAAGCTGATGCTCTCCAAGTGACTGGAGAATTGCAGAACATGCCCTCCGGAAACCCCGGCACATCTGGAGGGGCTGCGGCCTGCGGAGAAGCTTCTCCCCATCACACACGTGCCCCCGCGGCCTCAGGGGCCGAGGGGACACTCGCCTGGGAGCCATGCAATGTCCAAACTGGTGGTTTCCCAGCCCGCTCCCTGGCACGGTGACGGAAAGGCCCTAAATGATTTGAAGCAAGAGAAGCAAAACACACAAAGACATCTCAGTTCATGGCTAGTGCAGGTGAGCAGGAGGCAGGGGAGAGGCCACAAAGAGGGCCGCCTTGGCAGTGCATGTCAGAGGGCACAAACGGCGCTGTCCTCTTGCCGGGTGGGAGGTTATCTGTAGACAAATAAAGCTCCAGGAAATCAAACCAATGCTTCCTTCAGAGCGGCAAAGCTGGGAAGTAACGGCTGGGGACAGAATGACAGACTCTGCAGCCATCTCCCCTCCTACCTCCTGCCTGGTGGGCCAGACTTTCCCTGCTGCCCTGTTTTGTGGTGGCTGACCTGTGGGGACTGCAGGGGGGTGGTCATGTCTTGCCCCCTGCCAAGAGGGACACTGGCAAGGCCAAGCGCTCTGGCTGAGGCATTCTCCTTTGTTCTCTCACTCTCTCTTTTCACACCCAGGACAGGAGTCCCAGGCTGCTCTGTCAGACAGCAGGACTGGAGTCTGAGCAGAGCCGGTGACCCCTGGGAGACCCCGGGGGTCTCCCTCATTCCAGAGTTCCAGGCCTGGCTAGTGCTCCACTCAGACCGCAGGATCTTCTGGAGCCCCCGCTGGCTTCCACCACACAATGGCCCAGGTTTCCTCTCCATTTGGGCTGTTGTCAACCGAAGTCCCATATTTCAGGGGTTCCTCGGCCTTGATTCTTTGCATCCCCAAACCTCTCCCTCCTGGTAAGTGAGGCTCTCGGCTCTAAGCAGGGACAGGTCTGGGTGGGTGCACTCTGCCCCCCGATCCCACAGGGCCTTGGGCATCTTGGTTCATCTGCAGTCCCCGTGCACAGAAACACCCCTCCTCCACGGCCAGGAAGGGAAGTTTGCAAGCTCACCAGTGCACCCTTTAGAGGTGCCTGCGGGTGACCAGCCTTTCTCAGCAGCAGTAGCTTCACACTGGAGGGGGTGCGGGTGTCCTGGGCTGTGGCGCGGGCAGCAGGGGCGTCAGCAGGTTCCCAGGACAGTGCAGCCCCCAGGGGATGTGTGGCCCCAACAGGATAGAAATACAATCCGGCCTCAGCACAGCTCTGCCCAAAGAGAGGGGACCACCTGCAGAGCAAATGGCCACGTCCCTTCAGCTCTCCCCACAGGAGGGGCAGTGTGCAGGCCTCGAAATTCCACTTCTGCTCTCCAGACCATCTCGGATCGCCTTGGGGAGTCTCAGCACCGGGGCACCTCTTCTCTCCAGCTCCTTATACTACAATTCACTTGATTCTACCTTAAAATCTACTTTCCCCTGCCCCCCTCCCCAAAAGAATTGGCTGTCACGGGATCCTGTCATGCTTTCTTTCCTCCCAGGGACCCTTGTCACGTTGGGACCCAGGCCCAGCCCCCGACAGCGCAACGCCCAGGTCCGGGGCCCCCAGTCCCTCCAGCACTAGCCTGCCGACCTCTGGGTGGCCGTCCCACCTCCGCCGCCTGCAGTGGCTCACCCCTGCTCCCCGCCGCATCGAGCTATGCGCCCCCCTATGAACTGAACTCATACCCCATTCCGGCAGGCACCCAGCCAGGACCGCAGTGTGCCCTACATCACCCCTGGCTCCGGGGAGAGCGTGGTGGGAGAGCCAGACCCCCCTTTCCGCGCACCTCCTAGAGGAGGGGGATTGTGAAGAGAAACGCTTGGGAAGAGAAACCCTGAAAGCGGGTCTTGAGGAGCAAATCTAGGCCTGGGAGGCGTCCCTTCGAGGCCCAGGAAGCCGAGGCCCCCAGTGCACAAGCGCTGCCCAGCGCGGGGGTGGGGGCACCCGGGGGGAGGCGGGTGCAGAGGGGCGCGCAGGGAGCTGCAGGCGCCCTGCGGCAGGCAGAGGGATCTGGGCTTTATAGGGAAAGCGACGGGAGGCCCGGGCAGGTGTGCGGCAGAGGACGCCGTGCGGTGCTGTAGCAGGAGCGCTCCTGTTGTTGCGGGGGGCCGCCAGGCGTCCCTGGGATCTGGAGAGGATGCGGCAGGGCCGCTGAGGGCCGTGACAAAGGAGGACACACCTCGATTCAGAGATACTGAGAGTGAGTGACCAGAGGGCGGGGGTGGGGGGTGGGGAGCCGTCCCTCCCATCCCCACAGCCACCTGCTCTCCAGTCCCACCTGAGAGCCCCAGACCCACTCCTGCTTCTCCTGCTGTCCCCCGACTCGCCTCACACCACCCCTGTCCCCAGCTGTTCCTGTTAAAAATGCGGACATCCTCCTCAACCTTCTCTCCGTCTGGGAGGATACGGGAGGGACGGCTTGTAAGAGGAGAGGTCCCTGTGTGAGCCATAAATCTGAGGTGCACAGGCGCACCCCAGGTTGTCTCGGGGAAATCTGCAGAGTGAGAAGAGAGAACAGCCCAGGACCAGCCCCAAGGGATCGCAACAGGGAAAAGTTAAGAAGAAAGAGCCTGTAGGGAGGCTGGGAGAGTGAAGGGGGCAGGGGGGACGGTGCAGGGAAGATGGGATGGGAGGGGGGTCAAAAGGACTAAAAATCCCACCAGGCATGAAGTCATTAGTATGATTTTGTTTTTCATTTGTTAGTTTGTATTCTATTCTGGGGTTTCCCCTGTTGATTTTCTTAAATCAACATACTCTGAGATTCCCTCTTTGTGAATGCGTGAGGCCATGTGTCTGCCACCACAGCCATGATACAGAGCAATTCTCTGCCCCGTCCACAGGTTTCCTCCAGCGGCCCTGTGCAGATCACCCCCTCCTCCCCAGCCCTGGGAACCACTGAGTGGCCTTCCATCTAGAGTCCAGCCTTGTCCGGAAGGCCCTAAGTGGACCAGGCAGTATATAATAAAGCTTCTGCGTCTGGCCTCTTTCACTTAACAAAAGGTAGTTAAGATTCATTCGTTCACTGCTGATGAATCAACAAGTCATTCCTCTTTACTGCTGAGTGGTATTCCGTCCTGTGCATGAGACGCCGTGGCTTAGCCATTCACAGGTAAAGGACATCTTGGTATTTTCAGGTTTTGTTGATATTGAATAAAGCTGTAATAAATACTCAGCACTTTCTTTTTCCCCCTGAGCATAAGTTTTCATTTCTCTTGGGAGTGGATTTCTTGGAATGAAATCCCAGGAGTGGGATTGCTGGGTTCTATGCAAGGCTATGTTTAACTTTATAATCATGTGCCTTCACTATTGTGGTAGTTTCGGTGAGGTGGTAGAGCAGGACTGGAGGAGGAGGTGGTAGTGAGTGGAAGCGGCTCTTCAGAGAATCTTAGCTGGTATGAATGGAGACCCAGGCTGAGGGCAGGTGGCTGTGAGGGTATGGGAGGGACGGCTTGTCAGAGATAAAAGGGACTCGAGCATGTTTAATGACGGTGGGAAGGAGACAGAGGACAGGGAGAGGCTGAAGATAAGGGAAGGAGAGGTCATGGTTGGGGGTAGGGATAGAAAGGTTTCTGAGAATGCCGGGGGACTGGCCTCCGATAAGGAGTCCGGGAGGGCAGGGAAGCAGAGAGCTGTTCCAAGCTTAGGCTGGCCTCCCCATGATCTCTAGGGGATGGTGGGAAATAAGTTCAGACCTTCCAGACTGCAGAAACCCTAGACCACAACCGGACTCCCTCCCGAAGATGCCTTGTGCCTGCGTCTTTGAAAGGCCAGTCAGTGGTCTTGGAGGGGGCAGTTGAGCCTCAGGTGACGGGGAAGATGCTCGGGGAAAGAGGCAAAACTTCAAGACCAGCAGATTAACATCTATGCTCAAAGGGATGATTTCACCCAATTTCTAAAAAGGTATTCCCAGGAAATGCAAAGCCTGACTTCCATGCCTCAAAAACGCCCTCAGAACGGGCCACAGGGCATGGGGGTGACAGTGACACAGTCATGAAAATACCCTGACTTTGAACAATTTAGCATATTTGTTAGCTTCCTTGATGACATAAACACATTTCCCGGCTACAGACCCTGGCATTGACCCTGGTAATTGGAAACAGTGGTGACTGTTCCTCAGCTTCAGTAATAAGCCAAACAGGCTAAATTTTCCCCTCACATATGTTACCTCTTAATAAGGAAACAATTGTAACAATGATGACCCAAACATAATTTGTATCAACCCAGGTACAACACAGGACACTGGGCATGCTGGTTAGGAAGTTACAATTTAGGGCCTTCAGGGAATATCCCGCGGTGACTCGAGCCAGTCATTCCGATTTCGTAAAACATTCTGACACAAAGCACAGCAATGCAAGCCAGGGCTGAAGATAACGTAGTCATTGGATATCAGATTTAATACCTTGAGAACTCAGAGGAACCAATAAATGTTGTGTGGAATAGTTCTGTGCAGTGGTGAGCTCATCTTAATGCGCCTGAAAGGCTAGGGGTTTACATCAGGAAACACAATTTGTCCTTTTTGGAAAAGGTCTAGAGACATTCCTACACTAATATAATCAGGGAAGAGTCTTGCAGATGGTAAGCCATTCCGTGAATCTAGAAGTAATCCTCGCTGGTGACTAGTATTTTAATGACCTTTGGTTATTTTTTCATTTTCTCAGCCAGAATGTTATATATTGCAGGATTACCATATTATACATTAAGATTGCTTGTCTTTTTAGGGAGTTCCTTCCAGAATACTTAGTAGCATTATTATAGGGGCTAAGAATGCTAGGAAGTAGCTCTCTGATTACTACATTGTCGCTTGAGTCTCAGTGTACTTTTTAGGAGTGGTCAGTGTAGGCGGGGACCAGGCCGGATTAGGTACTGTCCCTCCCCACAAAGTGTCCTTTGGGAGTGGCTCCCAATCAGGGGAGGGATGAAGAGCTCTAGAACTCTAAAGAAGACATCTTTCAGCAGCCTCTGGTCTACTAACCATGCCGAATGAGCAGGGACTAGCTGATGGAGGGAGCAGGGCAGAGAGAGCAGTGGCAGTGCCATCACGATGAGCTGAGGAACAGGGGCTTGTCACACCCTAAGCCTCTGAGCCTCCGGGGCGAGCCACACCGCTGATGTCGGAAGCCTCATCTCTAGGGAGGACTCATTCCCTCCCCGATTTTTAGACTTTGTCCTCTGCACGGACAAGGGGTCCCACGGAGAGGTGGCACCGGTGAGGGCCAGTAAGCCCAGCAACAGGACCTTCCAGGGCACTTGTTGACACAGCCATGGCCCTGGTTTGGCCTGGGAAAGCATGAGGTACCTTCTCCATTTACTTGCCACCTCTAGGAAGCCAGCTAGAAGCTTGTGGTGTCGGCACAAACACCCCACCAAAAAGCAGCCATGAGCGTCCCTTTGTGGCCTGGGTTGGACAGATGACCTTTGCAAATGGCCTAAAATGGATGGCCAGAATTAGGGATCCCGTCTCTGCACATGGAATAAGGTGAGGCTAATTAGCGGGTACGAGGGTTGCATCTACAGCCCTTTCCATTGATTCACTTATGAATCCATTCATTTGGACATTCATTAGGTTGGCCAAGCACTGTGTGAGCAGCTAAAACCTGGGATAAGAAATAAGAGAACCACAAAAAGAAAACCTCAGCTATTTGGGCCCCTTTGATTAAGATTTTACAAATCATTTGGGAGGTAGAATTTAACATTGAAATAAATACTAAGGAAACCAACAAAGACCCTAAATACTGTTGTAGAAGAATGCTCAAATTATGTTAAGACAGTGGTTTTTCAGAACACTCTCTTGAGAAGAACCTTTCGAAACACCCAAGGTGCAATACATTAAAAACAAACCAGTCTTAAAGATTTATCAAAGTATTTCTTAAAGAATTGCCATCAGTACATGATTTAACCAATCCTAGTAACTATAAACCTCTCAAAGTAATAAAGCGGCATTTCTTGAAAGTTTTCTGTAATTCACGCTTCCACCTAAATCAGACTGACTTTTTCTAACACCCAAAGTCACAGTTGGCATGACGCCTTTTCCCGGAGCGCAGTGTGCATTTAAGGGTTATGGATTTGCTGAGTCTGGGACAATCAAGATCACAATGGAATTTCCAAACGAACTGAGTCCGCGGCCCGTCCAGGGTCTGGGAGGAAGGAGGGGTGACGGGTCCCCCTAAGAAAAGCCACGCTGCCGCAGGCACAGCTGGGTCCCAGTGTCACTCAGGCAGTGGGAGCCGCAGCCCCCACGGACGATCGGAGGAAACACCGGCACGAGGCAGTTCAGCCGCGGGGCCAAGGTCCCCGTGAGTCACTCGTGGGAGACGGGAGCAGGGACGAGAAAGCATCTGCTCTAATGACTGTCACTGTCTCCTCCCCATTCCCACGGATAAGAAGCTCTGTTTTTGTTGCTAATTTCGTGTTTGAGATGGCGTTTCTCAGTCACCCTCTCTCTTCCCTTCATTAAAGTTTGGCATCTCTATTACATAGAAAACACACTCCCCATTAAACTGCAAATGCTGGGACATTAGCCAGAAAATATGAAACTAAAGCTTTATTCCCAGTTCCCTCAGACTGCATCCTTGATAAAATTCAGGATTCCTGCAAGAATAAGAACGACAAAATCAATCTACTCACATTCTTTATTTAAAATCTTGTCCACGTGGAAACTTCCAAAGGGGCCATAAGAAATAATTAGGCTAACAATGATTCACATGTCTGTGTTGGCATTAAAATATTCTGGCTAATGTCAATCTGATAATGAACGCCTATCTACACTCTCAGGAAATACAGGAGACTTCGCCAGTTTGAGGCACTTGTCAGAAATGAGAGGAAGCCAAATTTCCTCAACCACAGAACGCAGAGCTGGCCCTGGAAAGAAGCCTCCCTTTTGGGACATGTCCTGCCGTGTCTCTAGTAATATTCACCTTTTCAGCCTTACTCCACCGCCAGCCGGGTCCATGTGAGAGAACATGCAAGATGTTTATTAGGATTGGGTGAGTGTGACTAAGCTGTGGTTTGGGGTAGGAGGCTGGAGGAGATTCCTGGTCGGGGGCTGCTAAAGTCTCTTGGAGCTATGGGGCTACTCCTTGGCACTGCTGGAACCGCTGCTTTCTCTGATTCAGTCCAGCTTCCCACACAAGGGAGTGAAATCAGACAGAGCAGCTGAGCCAACCACACTGACAACCAGTGCTGGGTTGCACTGTGGGCCAGGAGGTGATGGCAAAAGGCTGCAAGTCCGAACCTCTCCTAAAGGATTTCTGACTTGCACTGAGGACCAGCAGCCAAGCCCAGGAAACAAACACACAGACGATATTGCCTGGGCTTTACATCTCCAAGATGATTCTCCATTGGCTCTCTCTGGTCAGATTGCCCCGTAAAAACTGAGTAGAAGGACTCAGATGATTGGCAAGGCAGTTTAGTATTCCAGTGACTCGCATTTGTTTTTACTCAACTGTTACCAGTCATGACATCCCAAATTCTGGGAACTTCTGAACTCCTTCTCGTCATCTATATTTTGCTTGAGTAAACTCTGCCATTTGGGTCTCTGCAATAGGCTTTGCAGATGCAATAGTAATAAAACAATCCCCTCAGGTTGGGAAGAGGCTTTTTGGCAGGGAGTCTGGACCAGACACAGTGGACCAAGGAGGAGAAAACCAACTGGCTCATCCCTCTTAATCACAGTTTGCTCCTGACCTGCCCTCTCTGTGACATCCGGAACCTCTGGGTACCCCCCGGCTCTTGAAACGTTCCCTGCATTGGTTTCCATGCATGACGCCTGCCCTGCCTCTCTATCCTCCGAGCAGCCCTTCTTGGTCGCCCATGTGGGGTCCGTTTCCTGGGCCTGTCTTTGACGGACATCTTGCAGGTCATGGCTGAGCCCTGCTCCCTCCTTCCCGCGTCTCCCTGCAGCCCTCATCCACTCTCACAGCGCTCGGTGCTATCCCAGAGTGACGGCTCCTGAAGTTCTCCCCCTTGCCCAGGTCAGCGAAGATAAGCCAGAGGAAGGGTCACTCTCCTCCAGCAAGTATTCACGGGGTGCCTGCTATGCACCCATCTCCGTGCTAGCTGCTGGGTTGCAGAAGTCAGTGAAACAGACCAAATCCCTTGCTTTCAAAGAGCTTGCAGTCTTATGGAGGGACATCATAAACAAAATAAACAAGTAGAAGTAAGAAAAATAAGTAGTAGGTTCTATAATGCTACACACTATGGAAACAGATGATGCAGAGAAGCAGACCGAGAGGGTTTGGGTAGGTGGCAACTGTCATTTAAAACAGGGTGGCCAAGGACAGGTTACTCCAAAGATGACATTTGAGCAAAGACGTGAAGGAGGTGGTGTATTAGTTTCCGAGGACTGCCATACCAAAGAGTGGGGCTTATCACAGCAGAAATGTATTCTCTTACAGTTCTAGAGGCTAGAAGTCTGAAACCAAGGTGTTGGCAGGGCCATGCTTTCTCCACAGGCTCTTGGGGGACATCCTTTCTTGCCCCTTCTGGCTTCTGGCAGCTGCTGCTGCTCCCTGGCTTGCAGAAACATCCCTGCAGCCTCTGCCCCTGTCTCCACATGGCTGTCCCGCCTTGCGTCTCTGCTTCACCAGAACTGCATTTAGGGCCCATCCTGCTCCAGAAAAGCCACATCTTTGCTCGGTTACATCTGCAAAGACCCTGCTTCTAAATAAGGTCCCACTAAGAAGCACTGGACATGAAGACCTCAAAATATCTTTCTGGGGGGGGATACAATTCAACCCACAAAAGCTGGGGCACGAACCATGCAGACATGTGGAGACAGAGTATTCCAGGCAGGAGTTGTGGTAGGCGGGATCGGGTGTCCACATCACTTCGCTATTAGGATGGCCTCCCAAAGCCCCACTTCTTATTAGACACTTCTTTTCCATGCCCTGCAGTCACCTGACCCTCAGCAGGCCCTGGATGTCCTTCTAGCTGCTTGCCCCAACCTCCGTGTGACCCCTGCAAGAAGCCAGTGCCATCACCACCTGCCACCAGATGCGGACACCCCGTAGCCTTGACACCCCTGATTAACCAGGTAAGACAGCCACGCCTATATCTGACAGCCACCCCTGTATCTGATGGCCACCTCGATGTCTGACAGCACCCCTTATATCTGACAGCTACCCCTATATCTGGGAGCCACCCTGTGTCTTAGAGCCACCCCTGTATCTGGCAGCCACCCTACGTCTGGCAGCCACTCCTAAACTCATAGTCACCCCAAGTTTTTCATGTAATAATTCTAGCTTTACCCTTGGCTTTAAATTTCACTCAATTGACACATCTATTAAGCAGACATAATTGAATTAACACTTGATGGAAAGCGATTAGGGCTGTGAGTCGAAGTGCTTGAAATGCGAGTGCTAGTTCTCTCTCGCCAAGAAGTACGGAGAGACCGCAGAGTCTAACGCCCTCCCGGGAAGAATGCAGGCCACACAGCACCCTAACCTTGACGCCCAATGCTGGCTAGTAATTAGCGAGCTCGTCCTCTTCTTTTACTTAATTGCAGTTTTCATAAAAGTACCTCACAGATGAGAAAACCGAGGGCTAGAGAGAGAGAGAGAGAGAGGGCATCTGCTTGTGGGTACAGGAAGAGAGGACGGCAGAGTCTGTCCTGAATCGGGCAAGTGCCGCTGGAGCCCCAGGGCCCCGGGCGCCTGCTCCTGGGCTGGGGGGGTGCTTGCAGGGGGTGCGCAGAGTGGCCAGAGCAGGCTGGGGCGGGTGGGGGGGGGGCGGTCCGTGGCTGGGGCCCTGTGGCAGAGGTCTGCTTCCTACATTCACATCCTCCTTCTCCAGGAAAACGAGGTTTTGATATCTCACACATGCTTTCTTTTTGTACACAATGAAAAATCTAAAAAGGAAGCACAGGGGCCGAACAAACAACAGACATACTCAGAGATGCTGAGGCCTAAAATGACAGGAACAAAGGCCCAGCTGGCACCCTGGGCACACAATGCCGTCCTCGTGGGCTGGCGGCGGCGCCTGCAGCCCTTCCGCATCCCCGCATCCCCAACCGGAGGCGGCTTCAGCCCTGAGAGCGGCTGCCCCTCCTTCTCCGACCCTGGCCGTGGTACCCAGTGATGCTCCCTCTCCCTGGCCAGCAGCCCTGCCGGGGATACGCCCCTGAGCCCCAGCTCGGACACCAGCAAGAGGGCAGTTTCCGACCCCTTCTAAACCCTGCTGTACTTGGAGACGGCTCAAGCCTGCAGACGGCGCAGATCATTTTAGGAGCTCAGGCTGAAGGCAGCAAGGCAGGAGGAAGGAAGCACAGAGCAGGGCAGGCCGCAGGACACCTCCCTGTCCGTCTGAAATCAGTGCGGCCGTGTAAGATGACTCTAGTTACAATATCATCTCTGGCAATCGGGAGGCATGATTTGTGACACCAAACATCCCATCATCAGCGTGTTTTCTTTGACCCTCGTCAGTGTGCAAACCGGAGCCCTGGAGTGGAGACCCCACCACCATCACACACGCATAAGAAATGAGCTGCTGCTCGCCCACCGCACAATCTTTCCACTAGGGATCTTAAAGAAAGCCAGCTTCATTTTCAACTGCAACCTCAGACCTCAGGAAGTAGTTGCAGCTTGAGGCCAGGTTTTCCTCACATTCTAACTCACAGCGTTGTCATGTTGATCCTAAAATACAATAATCTCCGTGATTCAGACCCCACTTGTTTAACAATAATTTTGACAAGTGTTAAGACTAAGTTAATCATTGTGTAGTCAATGGGAAAAGGCATTTGCTGAACTACTAATACCATAAGAGTATAAATGGAACGTTTAAATTGCCTGCCTCCAAGAACAGACTGTTTCTTAAAGATCTTTCACGTGCCAAATATGCATATATTAAGTTGATGTGCTATTTAGAAATAGTTTTTATTTAGACATTAAGTCAAATATACTTGGGTAGCCTAATTTAAATCACTGCGCAAAGTTGGAAGAAATTAAAATGTTGATTCTTTTAAAGTCTTAGAATGGAGACAAGCCTTTCCTCTAATTATGGTTAATTAGTGAGGCTTTATTGTAATAATAAATCACAGGGGAAGCTTCTAGTTTCATGGGTGATTGTGCCGAAGCTAATCAGGATGGCTGGCCTAATGCATGAGAAAAGATCGGCCACTTCCTGAAGGACCCTTTAACGACTTAGGAAAACAGATGTGCCACAAAACACTGCTTATCAAGCCAAGGACAGAGTGTCCCTTCTTCTTCCTCCATCCTTTTAAATAAAACCAAGGACAAATCTGGAGCCAGGAGCACTGGATAAACAACCCAACAGCTCAGTGACCTCAGGGCTAGAAAAGGTCTGCTGGGGAAGGCTGGCCAGCAGCCCTTCCAATGGAAAGGACCTGATTCATCCCTCACCCTGCAAGATTGCAGCAGATTGGACATACCCAGGAGAAACCATCAGTGAAAGCAAGCAAGGAAGAGAACGGGTCAGAAATCAGGGTGTTTTAATTAGGTTGCCGTTGGTTGTAAGCAACAGAAGCCCACTTGGCCTGGCTTACACCAAAAGGAAAGTTTAAAGGAGTTGGGGGTATTGCAAATAAAACAGGAAGCAAAAAGGGCTCAGGAAAGCCTGGCCTCAGCAATCAGGAAGAAAGGGATTAAGGCTTCTCTCTCATCTCTGCAGGATCACGTGGCTCTCCTCTCTCTTTCTCTGCATGTCTCTATTTTTTTTTCTCTCCCTAGGAAGCATCTTTCTCTGTTTCTCTATGCAGGAGCCAAGACATACTGGTTTAAGTACCAATGACAACTCCCTGATCCAATTCCAGATTCTTAGAAAAAAGCACCTGATTGGCCCAACTTATATCAGTTTTCCAGCTCAGTTGTGTGATCTATAGCCTGGTGTTGAGGATGCAAACCTGGCTGCAGGAGGTCATGTCTAGGGGTGAGGGATGTGGACGTGGGCCGCTCAGCATCTCAAACGTTATCTAAACCATAGTCAGGCGTGGCCTTCCTTTTGCTAATGTCCAGTTTTTTTTTGGTACGAAAAAATGCTACATCATGGGATGAGTCAGCTTGTATCCAAGATCAACCATGGATCTCTGATGGAGGGATGCTTCAGGGTTTCAAGAGAAGGAAATCTCATGAGATACTTATTTTTATTTTAATTGGCTCATTCTCTTTCCTTTTCATGATCATTAAGGGGTGTATGGTGTTATCATTTATTGTCTAAATGAGCTGGTGCTTCTCTTCTTTGCTCATGTGTCTTTCTTCTTTATCTTCTCCTATAACCTGTGCACATTATGGACACTTGGTTAATATTTAAGTTGAATCAGTCCAATTAAGGAAGTGGAAAGTGGGCTAACACTACTTTTCAGTCTGTTCCATATGTATAGTGAGTGAATAGTGACACCCAAAATATATGTGCACATCTTGGAATCTGTGAGTGTGACCTTATTTGGAAAAGGGGTCTTCGTAGATGTAAAGAAGTTAAGGATCTTGAAATGAGTCATCCTTAGTGGCCAGGTAGATTCTAAATCCAATGACAAGTTTCCTTTTAAGAGAGAGAAGAGAGAAAAAAAAGGAAAGGAAGTTCATTTGAGTGGAAGCACTAGCCACACTTTTTCCAATCCAGCTTTATAAGTAATATTAAGCTATATTTTCATCTCCATTTATCTAATTCCTAAACCTTGCTCTCATTTGGTTCAGAACCTGTGGTGATTGGAGAGAATATTATTATGATTATTACAATGATGATAATGGTAATGACTTCTCATAACCCTACAGACATCTAGAGCCCCCAAAGTCTTTGCAGGACACCAGAGCAGCTGCCTTTTGCCAGTGTTGTCCAAGTGCAATTGAGGCAGGGCGGGCAGGCAGGGACTTCATAGGAAGGATTCTTGTAATGAGGGTAATAACAGCATGTTAAAATGCCCATGCTTTGCTTGCGGGCATACATTTAAAATGTATTTACAATATTTAAGAAATATTTTTTCTCCCATGATAGTGTCATTTCATTAATTCTAAGGGAATTTTACTTAATCATTTTTTTGCGGCCACTAGGCTCAAAACAAGGATTCTTAATGATGCGCCAAGACCTGAGTTACAGGTATGGAGAGATGGAATCCCTACTAGCCCTAAGCAGCCATCACCTGGTGGACTGCCTCCAGCCTCGAGCAGCCTGTCTCATATCATACAAATATTACCACTGACCTGACACTAATTGAAAAATATTTTGAAATTATTGATGGAAGAAGCACGGTCAGACTAATAATTTGTTGAATGAATCAATGAGTCAGTGAATCAATGAAATGAAATTAATACAATCTATGTCTTCCAGACGAACCTTTTTCAGGAAACCAGTGGGATATAAACCTGATGAGTAGAAAGATCAGATGGAACAGGGCGATAAGGAGGAATGAGAAGATATGTGAGGAGAACAACAGAGAGAATGTCCAACACAGAGAACTCCAGCCCCTAAAAGATCTTTCCTCTTTTCCTACATTGTTTCTCCTCACCTCACGCTGCCTCCCCTAAAGTTAGTGGAAGACTTTCTGGTACTCTTGATGAAGATCTTGCCCTTTTAGAAAAAAAAAAGAGAGAGAGAAGAGAATGAGACATGAAGCAGAGAAGATGAGAAGGCCATGTCAGATGGAGGCAGAATTAAATTGATGCAGCCAGAAGCCAAGGAATGTCTGGAGTCACCAAAATACGGGAGAGGCAAGAGAGGCTCTTTCCCTAGAGCCTTCAGAGGAAGCATGGCCCTACTGACACCTGGATTGCAGACCTCTGGCCTCCAGGACCAGGAGAGAAAACATTTTTATTGTTTTAAGGCACCAGATTTGCAGTAATTTGTTATGGCAGCCCTAGGAAGTTAAGACAATATGCAAGGGGATCTCAAAGATCAGTGGGCTGGCCATTCTCTCATGGAATAGGAGAGTTGTGGATGGGAACTGAGAAATTGACTAGCTACTGTGGACACTCCATTTGACATGAGAAAAATTTAGGTTCAGAGAGGAGACAGTTCCCACAGCTAGTCAGAGGAAACACCAAGGCTAAAGCCCAGATGCTTGCCCATGCATCTGCTTTGCTAGTGAAGATGCAAAATGATGGTAATTCTCACTTGAGGAAAAAATAGTGCAGAATAAAGCTACTGGACTTGGCCTTTCCTTGGGAGCAATGCTAGAATGTTGCCAGTCAAGGATACAGCTGTATAGTAGGAACCAACTTTCATTTCTCCTGATCATGCCTTCTGCAGGTGGCATGGCTCCATCTGGGTTTGCTCTCTGTAATAGTGGCCAGTCCCCCAAATGCCAAACACCATCTCATATTTTTGGACTGAATTCTTCCCGAGTAATGCTGCTTCTCTTTTCTGCCATAGTACTTACACCTGAATTTTCTTTGAATAAAATTTCGACTATTACTTTTTACATCATATTTATACTATATCGTATCTGAGAGTATTCTTGAGGAATTTCTGAACTCACAAAAATTGACATCTATCTCTTTTTCCAATATTCTCTTAGCAGAGTAGAGGGAACAAACTTCTATTTTATTTATTGATTAGAGCGGGGGGGGGGGTCTGGACTTTGAACTAGAGGACCATGTGTGTGAGAAGTAGCTCTTCCATTTCTGAGACACCTATACCAGACACTTGCCTCTTCTAACTTTCAGTTTCCTCATTGTAAAATGGGCTGTGTGGGTTGAAAGAGATAATCTGTACACATGGGGGCTGACGGGATTTCTAGAATCATCAGGGGTCAGGAGCCAGGCTGTCTTCCTGTTCTTTGAGAAAGTAGAAGAAAGGACTCATCTACCACTACCATCAGGTTCTTTGACCCAGAAACACCAGGACAAACTGGCTGAGCTTCAGGGAGAGGCCCAGACAACGTGACTCAAGTATAAGCTTTGTTTGTCACAGCCACAATGGAAAAGGGTTCTTGGCAAAGATAAGCCACGTTGCCAGGTAAGGGGGCACCCTCCATGCCTCTTGCCTTGGTTTGTGCCTGAGAGTAATCCAAGCAATAGCCACTGCCTCTTGGCTGTCGTACATTGCATAATTGTTTGGCATCAGGTTTTACATGAGCTTGGTAGGAAAGCAACCCTGCAGCCCACAATGGCTCAGGGGCTGGGTGGGTGGGTCTAGAGGTGGCTGAGGAGCAGAGGGAGCCAGCCTCCAACCCCCGCCTCAGGGACCACCCTTAAATCAATACAGACATGACAGCCCGCTGCTGTCCACCCTCCCAGGCCTGGAGCGAGAGAACAATCCTAGAGGCTGGCCCATGGGCAGTAACGCTCTCTCAAAATTAAAACACAATGAAGTATGGTTAATTAATAAGTGAAATCTGACCCATGAGAATGGATGAAATGCTTTTAGATTTGGCACCAATATTTTCAGGTCACTAGGAACCCATGAGCACTTAATTGTTGCAGAGAGACGATAGTAAGTAACCAGATTGTTCAATAAACACTAACTAATGCACCAAATGGCCGAAATGAATGACCACTGTGACAATTAGGAGAAGAATACAACTGGAAAGGATCAACTCAAGAAGTTGACCTTGAGGTGTCTGAGCAGCTGGCAAGACGGAGCTGAAACTTGAGGGCCCTGAGCTGCCTGTACGTAATGGTAAAGAGTCTTTTCACCAAAGGAAAGAATCCTAAAAGTCATCCAGTGGTGACATTTGGAGACGGATGGGAAGGGGCAGAGGCCTCGGGGTCCCACGCCTGGGACCCCACCTCCACGAGCTCTATCCCTTCCCCTCTCTTCAGGTGATAGTGGCGGCCTCATTTTATGTCCCACTCAAAAGCTTGCTCTTAAAAAGATAGAAGATTCATGCAAAAAAAGATATAGAAAACTGATAATAATTTGGAATGATACATTTTCCAGGATGGTTTGGGTTTCAGCCAAGGAGTTCTGCCTTAATGCATGAAATGCAGAGCCTCTTTGAGATGTCAAGCAGGTGAGGAAAGAGAGTACATGTGAGTGTGGGTGTGCGCATGAGCGTATGTGTGTGAATGTGTGAACATATGAGAGTATGTGTGTACATGTGTGTAGTGCATATGCTTGTGAGTGTAAGTGTGTGTCTGTGAGTGAATATCTGAGTGTATGTGTTGGATGTATGCATGTATGAAGGTGTATGTGTTTGATTATATATAGTAGATGTGTATATATGTGTATTATGTGGATGTGTGTATGAGTGCAAGCCTATGTGTGAGTGCAAGTATATGTGTGTGTATGTGG
Organism: Myrmecophaga tridactyla; assembly: GCA_004026745.1. Classification (NCBI taxonomy): domain Eukaryota; kingdom Metazoa; phylum Chordata; class Mammalia; order Pilosa; family Myrmecophagidae; genus Myrmecophaga; species Myrmecophaga tridactyla. The sequence continues at coordinate 24,462 of PVIY010010657.1, read as the reverse complement.
GTTTTGTGTGTGTTTGCATGTGTTTTTGTGCATGTCTGTTTTTGCATATGTATGCGTGTGTATGTGTGATTGTCTGTGTATGAGTGTAAGTGTAAGTGTGTGTGTTCATGCGTGTGTGTGCATGTGCTTAGGAAGAGCAGCAGGACTTTCTTCCTTGAGCATACATGGGGACAGGTGGCCCAGGGAAAGCATAGAGCAGGTGGGAATGGGGATGTCCCTGATATGTCACTAAGGGTTTCAAATAACAGGAGCAAAAAGGGTTTTCAAAAAAAAGGGAAAAAAGCAGATAATGGACCTCAAAGAAATGCCATATGACATCCTCTCCTTTTTCTCCTTTTTTGTTTGGTTTCTTTGACATTTTTTATGTGAAGACAACTGAATTTGCCACTGACCCATTCTTATGTCATCTTAGCCTTGCTGTGTGTGGGAGCACATTAAGAGAAAAGCAAGAATCAGAGAGGAATGGGGCAGCAGAGGTAAGGATAGATGGAAAACAAAAACATCTGCAATAACAAAAGCAGTCTTAAAATTTTTTTCCAAACAAGCTCAAACCCTTTTTTATGGGGAGAGTCCAAATAATTCCATTCTATAGAAATTCTACATTCCATTTTATTATAATAAACAGATTATCCCAGAAGCTAAGAGTTGAAAAACTATGCGAATCCACCTTACTTGGCTTTCCACCTAACACAGGTATTCTGCTTTCCACTCTCACCCTCCTTTGACCTTGCGACAGGAAAGGCACAACTTTTCGCTGTGACTTTGATTGCTGAGGTGGCCTGGTTCTGTTCTGGTCTCCTTTGCATGGAGCTCAGACCCCGTCCACTCGCCTCATCATTGGCAGTCCCACCTCTGCTCTGGGAGAGTAGCGGAGCCCACGCCTTCCTGACACCCCGCGCTCATCTGGACAGCTTCATCTCCATCTCTCTCCTTCCTCCCCAGCCCTCCTGTCCATATCCCACCTCATGGGTGGTTCCAGTTGATCCCACAGCTTCTCAAGTGCAGCAGCTGCAACGAGACAACCTCATCCCCCCAGGGTCCAGTCCTCAGCCCCTGGCAACTTTTGGACAATTTTATCCATTAGAAGAGCTCAGATAAGCAGGTAACTCCCAGTGTGCACAGGTAGCCCAGGGCGCTCAGGTTTCAGCTCCATCTCTCCAGCTGCTCAGACACCTCAAGATCAACTATCCCGGCCATGGCTAGCCCCTCCTTCCCACAGCGCCTCTGCCCCCTGTCCCTCAGCTCCACCAGCGACCCACCACCCAGTCACCAAAGCAGAAATCTCCACCTTCCCTCTCTTTCCACTCTGTCATCCCCTAGCTCCCTAAATAAAGCCAACTCTGCTTCTGAAGAACCTTCTTTCTCAAAGGATTCTGGCCCTCTTTGTTAGCACACTTCCTCTCTGCCTATATTCTGAATCTCCACCCCATCCTACAAATAGCTTCAAAAGGGAGCTTGGGGGTGGTGCGATGGTGGCTCAGCAGGCAGAGTTTTCGCCTGCCATGCTGGAGACCCGGGTTCGATTCCCAGGGCCTGCCCATGTGGGAAAAAAAAAAAAAAAGTGAGCTTGGTAGTGTGAATTGGAATTCGTCCCTTCTCACAGTTCCTCAGTGGCTTGCTGGATCATCAGTGCTCTAAGCAGTGTGTAAGAACGCTCTGCTCATGCACGCGTGTCGGCCCGCGGTGCTGAGGGAACACGTCCGCCCAGCAGTACACACCGCCAGGCAAGGGACACTGCAAAGGGAGCAGGTTACCTGAGAACTTGCACAGACACACCTAAGGAGTAGCATGACAGTGATCCTAATTGTTATTTGCGTTAATCTTACACATTTAGTAAAGAACAATGCTTACTTCTTCTTCCCTGATTAATCAACCCATCTTCAGTTTAGGATGACCACACTAAACTAGTACCTCCCAAGAGACTGCTCTGCTGGAACCAGGTTTTATATCAAAATAAAATAAACATTTTTCTTTTTGGACTTCCAGTAACCTTTGAGAAAAAAAACAAGGCTTAGAAGCACTTCTTAGTTAAGGATTCTGTATGCTGAGTCAAAAGATGATAAAATAACGAGGATACTAACAAGCTCCTATTTTTATAATTCTCAAATAATTTTTGTCCTCTCACTTCTTTCTCTCTCTGTACTGTGATTCCCCATTCTCATCCTTAGCATGCCCTGTTTATTTCTCCTGCTTTCTGATGATGATGGAGAATAATGCCTTTTCCGGTTCACTGCTGGTGTGAGCACAGCATGCGTGATGGGGTCTGCTAACAGGTGGCATTTCGCTAAGTGTTCGGTGCCTGAAAATACACTCTGGGCTGGGCTTGCTCTGTCCTCACCATCTGTCATCAGAAGAACCCTGAAGCAGAGCTGTGGCCTCCCAAAACATGAGATTCAAAATCAGAAATCATTAAGCGTGGTGTCTATTTAATTAAACATCAAGTCATAAAGAGATTTAAGAAGAGTAATCCTCTTCTCTCTTCTTCTGATTTCACTGAGCAATTGAGGCTCAGATTTGAAGAAATACTGAGATTATCTGAGTAAAAGTGGAAGGGGGAAAGTTAGGTTTAGGCCAGCAATGCTATGAGTTAAACCGAGTAAAATTTTAAATATATAAATGGAACTGATGAGTGCAAAGATATTTCCCAAACCATTTTTCCCCCTCCTGGTGAAGGGTGCACAATTAAACAAAATTTGCAGTATTTGGTCCACTTCTGATTCATTTACAGAGAAGAGGATTGCATGATTGTCGGCACAGTTTTGATATTTTCTAGCTATTTAGATCAACAACTCTAAAAGAAACAAGCTTTATATTGTGCTGAATGATTGGGGGTATCTGTAAGGGAGGTTCTAGTTCCCTTGGTGAGGGTACAATGTGCTCTTTAGTTGTTCTCATTACCAAGTTGAGTGATTTATTTAGTAGATATAGTATCTACTTCTTGACTATTCAAGAAATGATAGTTATATTAATGCCTATTAATATATTAATATGTTGTCAATTATAATATATATCATATTATATATTATAATATATAAAACTATAATATATTAATATATTGTTAATTAAAATATTAACAATGCTACATTGCCATCCAAATGACCTGAATACTAGTAGAATCTCACAGAGACAAAATTTCAGTGATACTTACACACGTTCTGAATATAAAATAAAGTTATTCCGGAATTCTAATTTCTACTGTCTATTTGCATATTGTTCTGTAAATAGACATTTCCCTTTTCTTCAAACTTTCCCTCAACTGATACTATGCAAGTGAAAATGAGTTGAAAACACTCAGCAAGATTGAACAAATTAGCACTACTATTTTTCTTTTGTCCCCCTGACAATGGGAAAAAGTTAGGTTATAGCTACTAAACTTTATCCTGTGAGTTTTAACTATTGTGTGGTGGATGGAAAGAGCAACATACAGCTATAAAATACACACCTCCACAAATGTATTTTGTCAAATTATAACATTAACCAACAACTAATTTATCTATTAATACTATTCAGATATGTTTACAAAAAGTAGACATTTTATTTAAATTGATGAACTGTTGTATACCAATCTATCGACTAACATTTGATGAAAATCCTTCATAAAGATATTTAAGTATTTTTTATTACAACATATATCTATGTATAAGGTTTTTGCTTGTTTGTTATTGTTGTTTCAATGTATCTCATCTGGGAATTAGTCTTTCTGTCTTCATGTACTAATACATAAATATATCATCAACTAGGATCCTTCTCAGCCATTATCTTTTCAAATATCTCTGTCTTAACCTCTTACAGTCTCCTCCAAATATCCAATTAGACTTATGTTGGACCTTCTCACTCTATCATTTATATCTTCTATTCCCTCTTTCATATCTCCATCTCTTTGCTTCTCTGTGATGCGTTCTCAGGAATTTTAAAGTTTATCTTCCAAGTTACCAGTACTCTCTTAACTGTACTTAGTCTGCGATTTAGAAAATCCATTTAGTTTTTAATTTCAGTTATTATAATTTTCATTTCTAGAAGATCTATTAAAAAAAAAGCCTGGGTCTTTTTAGAATTTGTTTATTAAATGCATTTACTACATTTATTTCATATTCTGTATCTCATAATTTCAATTAGAGGCAGTTTATATAGGTTTGATTTGTTTTTGCATGGGTGGGCACCAGGCAAGAACTCTGAGATTTGATTTTATAAGTTTTTATTCCCCCTCTTGGTTCTTACTCATGGTGACTTGTTTCCTCGTGTGCTTAGTAAATTTTTAATGACTTTGGACCTTTAACTGTAGGGATTCTTAAAGGTCTAGATACAAAGTAATTCTTTCAGATGGATTTCAATTTTCTGCTCCAGGCTGTTGGGGACACTGCCAATCAGGGACCATTAAATAACATTTCTGGCTTTTCAGCGTACTTTTTGGCCCTATGTTTTTAACTACCCCACATATTATGACATGGTCCAAAACCATGTGGGTGAAGATTGGAGGTGGGACATTCTCAGGAGACCTCTTCCTTTTATGTTCCTCCACCCAAAGACAATGCTGCATCAGGAGCTCTCTCCATGGTCCCCCTGTGCAGGGCAGGTATTTGTTTTTGTTTGCCCACTGAGGGTGTCCCCGGTAGGGGTCTCAGCTATATGGAGAAGTCTCTAGTTCTACTCCTCTGCTGGGGTGCAGGATTCACTTCCATTCACTGAATGCATTTATAAACTTCCCTATAGACCACAGGGACGGATAGACACCACTGTGACGAGCAGCGGCCCAGCTTCCACTCATCCCTTTTCATGGAGGCTGCCTTCTGTTTTTGCCCTTGAGGTTCTTTTCCACTTTCCTGCCAGATCAGTCAGGCATGATGGAAGACACATACGGTATTTTTAAAAATCCAGTATATTAGCTTTAGCCCTCTGGGAGGGCATTCTCTGAGCACCTAGTACAAACTATTCCCCATTATTATTTGTTGATGATTCTTCTAGTTATAGCTATTCAAAAATGTTTGTGAAATAACTTTAATATGGAGGGCACAAATAGAATAGGGTTGAAACTTTTCTAGTGTATTATCTTTAAACCTTCAAGATGCAACTTCAAAAATCTCTAAGAATGTAAAAAGAAGTCTCATCATAAAAACAATAAGCCTATTACATTGTGCCAGAAATTGAAGTGGCAAATTAGTCTCACCTTTGTAGAAAGAAGTTTCATAATCAAAAACGGAAACCTCTATTCCCAGGTACTTACAAAGGACAGCAAAACAAATACTAAAAAAACACATAAAATAGTTATGGGACACAAATATTTAATCACAAATAACAAGTGGAGGATGTTGAGTCTTTTTTAATGGCTCCTCATTGCTGTTCCGCTTCTTAAAAGGGGACTAGAGGTGCCCCAGAGATCCAAAAATATATGGCAGGTTTCTATGGAGACCTGAGGCTACATATTAAACATGATAGGAAATGTTTAAATTCTGATGGTAATTCAGGTCAAAAATGATCTTTATATTAGATTAAGCAATACATTATAGAACAGACTACAAAATTTGCACGTGTTTTACATATAATACATTTCAAAGAAAATTCATATTTGGGGTATTTGTCTGCTACCAAGGAAGGGACCTGGGTGCAGTTCTCTCTGCTGCGAGGCGAGGTTTAGAACACACTGGCCACCTTCTCTGGTCTACCTGCTCCATCTGCCTGGGTGATTTCATCCCTTGCATGGTTTTAAAAGCATTTATAGAGTGGTGATGCAGCCTCTGCCCTGCCCTGCCCTCTAGACCCACATCTGTCACTTCTTGACATCTCCTGATATCTGGTAGGTATACCCCATGGGCAGCACAGGCAGAGCTTTGGACTCCCCCAAACCTGCCCCTGCCAGGCCGCCCTTACTCTCCACCACGTGGCCTTGTTTGCCTTTCGCCATAGAACCCAACCTTTTTGGCAGGGTGCACGCAGCCTCATCATCTTTGTTCGAGTAGGGCCCATTCACAGACCGAAAGCGTGAACACACTCACCTTTCTTTCTGGAATCATCCCAAACAGTACCCTCTCTCCCTCCACCTCTTCTCCCATCAATTCTCCTTCTCCACTCTCCCTGGTCTGTGATGCCATTTCCTAAATGCAGCGTGCTCTTTGAAGATGCCTCCTTTTCTCCCTGACCTAGAAGGCTCCTATTGCCTGGGGGGAGAAGCCACTCTGGCTTCGGAGCGCTCGTGTGATTTTGTACATTTATCTCTGCAGGAAATTCGATTGAGAGAGCCAGGGAACTTGGATATTGCAATCACCATATGATCCTCCTTAAGGGAAAGCACCAAGTTACTCTTTTTTTTTTAACCTCTCAGTTTTTCACACTACCAGACATGGAGGACATATTCAGAGAGGTTTTTCGAATGAGTGAAGGCATTGTAGGAATTATATTTCCCTAAAAAGACCTTAATCACCAGGGTTGAGAATTAAGCCACTGACTTGAAAAAAGTTTATCCAACATATAGCTAACAAAATTTAAAAAAACACAGAAACTTATTAAGTATATTAATCTCAAAATAATGACAACACATAAATGCAATATACCAACAAATTATTCGCATTCATATTGTATGTGACAAGCTACCAGATATAAACATAATATTTGCAGTCTGGTTTAAGTGAGTTTTCTAATAATGAACCTCCTTCCAGTCTAAGGTGTGTATTACATTTGTAGATAAATGAATTTATAAATATGAATATCAGGAAATGCAACTTTTAAAACATTTCTGACAGATGCATCATTCAACAGATATTTTTGGTATGTAAAAATGATTCTTATTTATGATATTCTTGAGTTTATTTTGGTGACTTGGTTACGCAATTTGAAAACATGGACAATAAAATTCAGCCGACAGCATTTGAATTTTTTTCCTGTTATAAAAGGGGAAAAACCCACCCAGGAAGTGTTTGGGGACTAACTTATGATCTTAGATATATCATTAACTCAGGAAACCACAAAACTTAAGTGGGTGCAGCAGTGTTGCTATGGTGAAGGCTTTTTCTCTGTCTAGATCTTCACATTTCCAGAATCTCATCCCGCCCATAATTTCTTGCGCTAAGAATGTTTGCATTATGTGATTATCAAAGAAAGAAGATTGATGAAACTATTCTTAAGATCGTTTAAAGTATGTAATGAGATAAGGGAATGATTTATTCACTTGGGAGAATTTTTATAAATGTATCCCCAACAACAAGGTAACCGCATATTCTCCAGCTACACAAATTCTGCTTAATTTTCAAATGGCCAAATGTTGATTACTTACATGAATAAAAGCATATGATTAAACACTTCAACTATTTTGAAGTAAGGTGATTCTTTAGAGTCAAAAACAAAGTTGGGAGCAGTCTACACGGCAATGGAAAACTCAAAGTACAAGAAATGAAAGTGAAAAAGTAGTTCAAGTTGTGAAATAGTCCGTTGAGGTTGGCAAAATGTCTCATGCGTGATTTCATACAATCTATTCAATTCTTTACAGAAGGAAAATTTCACTGGGGAACTGATCTAAATTTTGGGAGGTACTTAGTGATCCAGATTTTAGAAAAATACTTGCTGAAACAGAGTTTGTAACGTTAGCCTTCATCTCTGTGTTAAAGCAGAAACAGAAAATCAACTTAAGATTTTTAAACTTTATCAAGTAAGAAATATATTCCTTTATATAGTCCATGAGAAATAAGTAACCAAAAACAAACCTGTATATTTTAGGCATAATAATAGTATTCACAGCTCTTCAACATTAAATGAGCTTCGATTACAGCACAGTCTCACAGATAAGAACCCTGCACAGTCCATACCCATTTCCTCTTACACTCGGAGCAAGTACAAAACAGCAGGGAATGAGGAGGGTAGGTGCCTTGGTATAAGAGATGCACATATCAGAGTTCAGCAGGGTCCAGGCCAAGAAGGGAACATCTGGGAGTTGATGCTTAATTGGTACAGAGTTTCTGCTTGGGATGATGGAAAAGTTTTGGTAACGGATGGTGGTGATGGAAACACAACATTGTGGAAGGAACAGTACCAGGTTGTGTATATATATACATAATATTTTCTAATATTGTAATAATATAATATATAATAGATATAATGATATGTAATAATATTGTTCTAGTTCTATATTGCCGGAATGCAATATACCAGAAACGGAATGGCTTTTAAAAAGGGGAATTTAATCAGTTGCTAGTTTACAGTTCCAAGGCTGAGAAAATGTCCCAATTTAAACAAGTCTATAGAAATGTCCAATCTAAGGCATCCAGGGAAAGACACCTTGATTCAAGAAGGCCGATGAAGTTCAGGGTTTCTCTCTCAAGTGAGAAGGCACATGGCAAACACAGTCAGAGTTTCTCTCTCATCTGGAAGGGCACATGGCAAACACGGCATCATCTGCTAGCTTCTTCTCCTGCCTTCCTGTTTCATGAAGCTCCTCGGGAGGCGTTTTCCTTCTTCATCTCCAAAGGTCACTGGCTGGTGGACTCTGCTTCTCATGGCTATGTCATTCTGCTCTGCTCTCTCTGAATCTTTTTCATTCTCTAAAATGTTTCCTCTTTTATAGGACTCTAGAAACTTATCAAGACCCACCCAAATGGGTGGAGACATGTTGTCATCTAATCCAGCTTAACAATCACTCTTGATTAAATCATATCTCCAGGGAGATGATCTGATTACAGTTTCAAACATATAGTATTGAATAAGGATTATTCTGCCTTTATGAAATGGGATATTTATTAAAACATGGTTTTTCTAGCATCCATACATCCTTTCAAACCAGCACATTCCACCCTCTGGACCCTAAAAAAGACATGTTTTCTCCATATACAAAATACATTCATTCCATAACAACATCAGAGAATCTTAAACTATTCCAGTAACATTTCAAATACAAGATTAAAATCAGTACAAAGTCTCATCAAAGTTAGTTAAAGGCATGGACAGTCCTAAGGCAAAATTATCTCCATTTGTTCTGGACCTGTAAAACCTAGAACAAGTCATTTGCTGCCAACATACAAAGGAGGAACATTCATAGGATACTTATACACATTTCTAGAGGGAGGAAGGAACACAGGGGTCACTGGACCCATATAGTTTTGAAAACCCACAGGGCAAAGTCCATTAGATTTCAAAGTCTGAGAATCATTTATCTTTGGGGCTTCTGAAAGCAGCAGTCCCACCCTTTCCAAGGGCCTATGCAGAGTCCTGCCTCTCTCCAAACGCAACCTTGAGGGACATTGGGGAGACAACTTTTTTCTCGGCTCCACCCTCTCCAAGCATAGGGACTGCACCCAGGCTCTCTGCCATCTTTGGGGCACATGTGGTGACATCCAGGCTCTCCCCAAACCCCAAGGAATGTGCTTCACCCTCTCTAAGGCCTGAGGCAGCATGACTCTTCTACTTTGGGGCAAACACACCCTCTCCATGGGCTTGGGTGGGTCTGCTCTCCTGGCCCAAGACTTCTTGACTTCAGACCCCAGCTTCCATGGTTTTGCTTCTGAGGTTATTTTTCCTCCAATGTGTCCCTTCTCTGTCCCTCTTAGTCCTAACTGGCAGTGGTTCTCTTTATACAGATCCTGCAACATTCTCATTGACTTTCTAAGCAGTAGGCTTGGATCATGCCCATCAGACACAAGGAGTTTCCACAAATCCTTCCTGGATAACTCCATGTCCGATCCTGGCTTTCTCTGAAATGGCTGACTGGTTTCACATTTGGCCAAGACCTCATGAGGGGCACTATTCTCAGGGGTCTCCCTTCCTGGAGGCTCAGAATTTTCTAGAACTTCAATTTCTGGTTTCTTTGTACCCAAGAGTTCAGTTCTCAGCTTACCTCTTTCCTGTTGCATTTCACTATAAGCTGCAAGGAGAAACCAGGCTGCACTTTCGACATTTAATTTGGATACCTCTTCTGCTAAATATCCAAGTTCATGGCTTTTAAAATCAACCTTCCAGCCAAAGCCACTCATCAATTTTGCCAGGTTATCTGCCATTTTAAAGCAAGGCTTGTCTTCCTTCCAGCCTATAATAACACGCCTCATTTCTATCTAAGGCTTTATCAGAAGTGTCTTTAGAGTCCACATTTCTACCAACAGTCTCTTCAAAGCATTGTAGGTGTTCTCTATCAAGCTTCTCACAACTCTTCCACATTCTTCCCCTTATCCATTTAAAAAGCCGTTCCAACATGTTTGGTATTTGCAAACTGCAGCAGCACCCCACTCTCGGTACCAAGATGTATTAGTTAGGGTTCTTTAGAGAAACAGAATCAACAGGGAACACTCACAAACATAAAATTTATAGAAGTGTCTCAAGTGACCGTGAGAATGAAGAGTCCAAAATCCGCAGGGCAGGCTGTGAAGCCAACAATTTCGATGGGGGGTCTGGACGAACTCCACAGGAGAGGCTCACCAGCCAAAGCAGGAAGAGAGCTTGTCTTTTCTGAATGCTCCTTAAAAGGCTTCCAGTGATTAGATTAAACATCACTCATTGCACAGCTGGGAGCTCTGTAGGAAGCCCAGAATAATGAGATGCCACGGATGAGTGAGAATACATCTTTTAGGGACACTGCCTACCCAAGGCCACAATTACCTCCCATTCAACTTCGCTACAAGGGTCAAAGTTCACTCTGCTGGTCAGTAGCATCCAGGATTAATTCGAGCCCTACTGGAGAGAGGACAATACTTTTGAGTTCCAGTTTTTAATATTTTTGACATGTGGAGGTAGACAACATTAGGCTCTAGGTACCCAAAGGCAATTTCAATCAACAGGTGCTGCGGCCAATAAGATTCAGGAGAAGTTGTCCCTTTTACATAATGAGCAGCACAGGGACAGACCATCAGACTTCCTGGTAGAGGTATAAGGCATGGTAGTTACCAGAGAATACGATTTTACCTTCCCTGGAGGCTGGAGATAAAGAGAGACCCTCTTATGCTTGTCTTACAGTCTCTGTGAGGCGTATTTGCTCAGGAAAGCACTGGATGCACGCACATTTACGAAGTCATTAATCCCCACCACCACTTCACCCCATAAACCACATGTTATTATTCCTTAATTGTTGGCGAAACCCAGTCAGTAAGGATAATTGCCTTGCTCAAGGCCACAGAGGGAGCCTGTGACAGGAAAGAATTAGATGTGAGTGATTTGGGGCCTCTAGGCTTGTGTTTGGACCATCAGACCCTGTGTGATGGAAGAGCCTTTCATGGATTGTATACAGGGTGTGTGTGTGTGTATGTGTGTGTATGAGTGTGTGTGCACATTTGAATCTGCAGGCATAAGGACTGCAAGGTCCTAATTCAATGCATCCTTTAATTTCTCAATATTAGAATAACATTGGTAGTAACATGATAAAAATATTAACTCTGGTTTGCTCTCTTCCTTTTTCATTTCTTTGTTCTATTTAAGAAAGTGTACCCTGGGCAGTGAATCAAAAGGCTGAAAACAGAAGAGCATATTCTGAACCACAGAATGTCACCAGAAAGTTGTTTCAGGAACCAGTCTATGCAATGGCAAGGCTTTAATTTTATTAACTTCTTTAATTCATGGATTGTTTTTCTTTAAAGAAAGGTGCTTTAGTAAAGTAATAAAGTGTTCAGGGTTGGAGTCAAAACATCGGAATTGCAATTCTGGTTCTACCTTGTCCTATCTGTATGGTCTTGGGAAAATAACCTAAAATGTCTGTCCTAATTTCCTTAACTGAAAAATACAGATAATAATACTACTACCTAATAGCATTGTTGTAAGGACTAACTAAAACAATATATTTGTAATGGACCCAGAAGTGTGTGCACTTAGGAAGGACCTGATAGGGTTTGGACATCATCATCATCACAAATATATAACATGAGGAAGCTCTCTTTCAAATCAAACTTGTGTCATGTTCATGCTTACTTCTAAAGAATGCTTTTCTTAATTTAAGAACAGTTAAAAGACAAAAAATCAGGACAGAGAAATTGGGGGGCGCAGACCTAAACAGAATTCAGGGGAATGCAGAGAGCTCAGGAAGAAACATCACATTCTTAGGCGTCAACTCACAGCCTCATCCTAAATAAAGTAAGTGGCATAAATATACACACATCGCACCATCCATTCATCTTCCATTCAATGGGTTTTCATCATGAAGGATGTTCTTAATGGGTGAAAATTAAATGCTAATGCTATTGTCCTAAAGTTTATGGGTTGTCAGGCTCTGCTGTGCTGGGAGCCCATCTGGACCATGAGGTCAGACAGCAAAGCACACCTGTCTGATCATAATGTGGTCACCTCATCACTAAGCTCTGGCTGGATGGTTCCATCAAACTGGGATAGGCACAGATGACACATGGGGTAAAGAGAGCACACAGGTATACCGCGTGGATCCAGAACATACCACCACATATACCATCAGGGTAAGTAAAATCTCTTGGAAATTAAAAATACGAGGATGATCAAAATTCAGTAATAGAGTTGGAAGATAAGGACAAGAAAATCTCTAGAAAACATAAAAAGAGGAGCTAAAAATGTATAAGAGAAAGATAATTATCAGAATATGGATGTAGGGGGTTCAACAGCAAATGAATAGGAAGTCATGGAGAGAGAATAAAACAATTATAGAGGAGGAAATTATCAAAGACTTAATAGAAAAGAACTCCTGAAAAGGAAGGACAATTTGCTGTTCAAATTGAAAGGGCCCGTCCATATCCAGCCAACATGAATGGACGAAAAGGCCACACTTTAAATACTTCAGTGAAATTTCAGATCATCAAGGATAAAGATGAGATCCTTAAAGCTTCAAGAGAGAGAAAAAATGCCACCTGCAAAGGAACGTGTGATCGTGTGGATGACCTGGGATTTCTCATCGACACCTCTAGACACCAGAAGACGAAGGAGAGAGAGAAGCATTCAATATTATGAGGGAGAAATTTTTAGCCCCCAAATCCATGCTTGTGCAAATGGTCACTGAAATGTGAAAAGAAAATAAAGATGTTTTTGGCCATTTAAAAACTGAGAAAATTTACCTTCCATTTAGCTTTTTATAGGAAATTTATTGTGAATGTCCTTCAGCAAAAGGAAGAAATAAACTGTCCAGGTGTCTAGAAATTAATCAGAAAAGAGCAGGACAGAAGGATGAAGGACACAGAGAAGAGTACCTGGAAGAAAAGAGAGTTCCATGTACAGAATCATATTCATATTATCCTTGAAGTGTTGAGAGAATTAGAAATGCTGAAGGGAGAGGGATGGCAGCAGATCAAAGACTGTCAGAGAAAATGATTTGCACATTTCTGGGTTTGGCAATGGAAATCCTTACAAGGTCATGAGAGTTTTAGACGTTCTTGATTTTCAACTTTTAGAATTAACCTGTAGATAAAGCATGTGAGAATTAATTATAACAAAAATAAACTGTTATCAACCTTTTCAACAAGAAAGTTGAATTCCTGAAGATAAAATTTGAGAGGTGGAGAAAGGCATGGATGAAAGGTGGAGGGAAAAGTCATTGTACTAATTTAAGAAATGAACTAAAGGAAAGACACACTCTTTAAAAAGAAGTTAGAACTGGACCAGCATACACATACATTCCTAAACAAATTATGCAAAGAAAAGAAAGGAACTTAGATACATAATAATTGCATAAAGAGTCTAAATCAAACTTTATAGACCCAACAAAATAAACATTTTGAAGAATCAACACTAATATCTCAATTTGGTGAGCGAGAGCATACGCCACTCACAAGCCTCACACGGCATGACGGCCGCAGGGATCTCTTCATCTTATGGGGACCCCTTGTAATAAAAGCCTCAGACATCACAGCGATCCTATTAAGACAGCCTTAGTCCTGTCCCCAGCCATCAAATGGCTCCCATTGGTACTATATGATAACGAAGTATGGCTATGAAATAAGAGACCTGATTTTATATGAAAACAAACATGCATTCTGATGAGTATTGTCTTCCAAAAGATTCCGGACCTGCTGCCAATCTGAAAATTCTTGTGGTGGAAAGCTTCCTTTTGGACAACCTAAATTCGCTTGGAAACACATGCTGGAAACTGCCCCGGTTATCTTATAGACTGCCCTGTTGTTTTTTTGTAAAAAAGGTGAGTTATCGATATTGATCTTGCATCCTGATAATCATTCTTGGATTCAAATGACTTTTAACTAATCCCAATCCAAATCTGTGGTCAAAGAAAAACCATTTTCCCCACTAAGTCCATTTAGAAGCTCCCTAGGCTGCCAAGGAAGGTCAGCATTGGGCATTTTCTTTGGCACAGGCACCTCACCTGGGCTGGCTGATTTACATCCTTACACAGGTGAGACACACTCTTGGATGCTCTTCAGATGGAGATGGTTGATATTCTCTTTGAAAAATAACTTTTAGACTTTTATGCATAGAACATCAAAGAAGTTTTTCCCTTTAAGCAGCCAAAATTCAGTCCATTCAGCAACTTACATCATACTTTCTTAAGTGTGTGTCTTTCATAAAGTACTTTGGTCCTACTTTGTGCACAAATACTTCATTGATCACTGTGGATAAAACCATGTGTAACAAGCCAAGCTAAAGGAAAAATTACGTTTCCCCAACAGAAATTTGCATCTTTTACAGCAAGTAGGTGGCATGAAAATATATCACTGCATATTTATTTCTGATTGTTTTTAATAGAGAACAGATCAGGATTAAAATGATAAAATGAACTTTAATTTTTCTTCTATGAAATAGAAACTTCCAGCCACAAGAATGAGAATATTAAAGCAATTTTTTATTTCAGTGTAAAATTACAGGGCCAAATATTACATTTTAGACAGAGAGTTCAAAAGTCATGCATTAAAATTAGCATTATAGATGTTGTTTAGTAATGTAATATGTAGCTCTGGATATTATGGAGGAAATTATTGTTTATTTTCAGCTATGAGTCCTTTGCTCTCTGTAATTATTTACACTTTAATAACAGACAGCATCATATTTTGCCACATATTGCAATTCCAGCTCAAATATTCAACATTATTCCACCAAGTAAAACACTCTGATATTCACCCAAGCATTCTCATTTTAATGCTCCAGGTAACCAGTGCTAGCAAGAATTTTTGTCATGCCTAGCAAGGAATCAATCACATCATTAGATTTTCATTCAGAGATAAATCCTTTGTAAAAAGAAACTGCAAAAAATTAAGCATGCAAAAATTCCTGGGCTAGTTAATGGTATGGCTTTAGAGCATTTTCTTTCTTTTCTTTTTAGACAGATAAGCAACAAAAAAGAAACTTTGCGTGACTATCACTGGATTAGGAAAGACTGCTAACCACAACCAAGAATTAAAATCTATCATTCTGAAGAAGTGAAAACTATCCGCCTTTCTGGTATAACTCCTTAGTTAATGACAAAAAGTTCTATTACGTCCATCTCCCTAATTATTGGTTCTATTAGCAACAACCTCTAGAATTTTAGAAAACATTACACAGACAGATAAGATTTTGAAAGTACAGAAAGTCTCATTCCTTCAATGTACTGACGGTATTATCAAGATAGTTAGAAAGAAGTTTCTGACATAAGCTGACCAAAGCAGCCGATGTAGAACATTTACCTTTGTGCGCCGAAGCCTTCTGCTGAGCAGGGGTTGCTGCCGTCTGTACCTGCGGCTGTTTGACCAGATTCCCTTCACTTCCAGTTCTCAGAATCTTCTCACCTAAACTGATTCTTTTCGGTTTGCTGTTCAAATCCTCCCTCTTCGATGATGGCAGCTTCGAAGCTGCACTAGCTAAGAAAGGTCTGGCCAAGCGAGAAGTTTTGGACATTTTAAACCACAGAAAAAGCAACCACAAAATAAACAGCCCCAGAACGTCACCTGCTGGGGCAGCAGATTCTAGAAAATCCTCTGAGCTTCGGCTTTCAACGGACACGGTTACAGCACGAAGTGAGGCTGGATGGAAAGTGCGGGGCTGCCACTTGGATTTTTTTTTAGACAAAAGGCATCCTGCAGCCTCTTGGCCCATTCACTAGACCCGTGGGACGTAAACGTGTGTTTCGAAGAAGCAGTGACTGTTTTGCAGTGGCAAATGCTCCAACTCGGAAGGAACACAGATGCTGGATTAGAGAATGTAAAACACACACACACACACGCTCACACACACACAGCTTCCTAGTGTGCACAGAACAGACCCCGGAGGACAGTCTACGGTGGAAAGAGAAGGTAAACAAGACAGGTACGATACCTGGAAATGAGCCGGAGGTCTGGTTTCTGTCTCTGTGAAGCACAGAGCAAGTTTCATTTCCAGGCATTCATTCAAGCAAATATTCCCTAGCCTTAGCACATTCCTATGTCATATTCCAAGAGTTGCCTGTGTGACTCATCCCCACCCTACAGAATTACTTCCCCTGCTGTTTACAGAACACGCGAAGCACTGTGGAAAAGAAGGGAAAGAGCAGGATGTAATTCCCACACCTGTTTGGGCTGCCATACGGCACCTGCTAACTGGTAAGGAGGAGAGATGTGTATATGAGTGATGAGGTGTAGGGAGTGCATATATGTGTAAGTATGTGTGAGTGTGCATGTGTGAATGTGTGTACATGCATGAGTGTATTGAGTGTGTGCATATGTGAATATGTGTATGTGTGAGTTTGTGCAAATGTCTGTGAGTGTATGCATGCGTGTGTGTGAGCATGTGCATGTGTGAGGGTGCATGTGTGGGAGTATATCGCATACTGTGTGTGTGAAAGTGTGTGTACGTGTGAGTGACAGTGTGTACAGGGGTCCGAGGAAGAGATACACGTTTTTCAAGCTTTTTAGGAGCTTGGCATTAGCTCTAATGAATGAGTCCTGTGGCTGCCATGCCCTCTGCGAGAGCCGTCGTAACAACGCACAGCCCAGCGGGGGTGGCAGGTGGCTCTCCTGCCTGAGCATGGTCCTTCCTTCCACCCCCGAACACGTCGCATGCACCACGAATGGCAGCCACCCCGGCCCCCTACGGAGAACCATTTCCCCTCTTAGCTTCCCACGTCAGTGATTTTTATGACTTGGGGCTAAGCCATTTCCAACCTCAATTATGCTGTGCCCCCTTAGGGAGCATCTACACAAACTCTGGATGAACTATGAAATGGTTAGGGGGCGGGTGACCACAGAACTCCCACGCCAAGCGAAAATACTGCACTATTCCCCTGCTTACACTTGATAAATGCATGACTGCTTAGCACTTTATCGGAGGCAGAATTTATGTGCCAGAATAACCTGAAGTCACCACTAAATTCCAAATATAAGCCCAGCCTTGGGCAAGTGAATTTCCTGGCATTTTTTCCCATCAATAAAATGGGAAGACTGATTCTGCCTCACAGGGTAACCATGCCGGTCAACTGAAAACAAATCTTCCCCTGCCTGCATGTGGTAGAACTCAATACATGCGAATTTCTTTGCCCCATCCTTCCTAAAATCCACAGGTGTAATGTTTCCCAGCAGGTGTACCACAGCCTTACAAAACACCAGACTTCCAGCACCCGGAGCCCCCAGGTAGACCAGCATCCTGGGCTCTGCTGAGGACCCGGCACCCTCCAAACCACGAGAGAATGGAGCGCCGATGGCAAATGCCACGGGGTCTCAGCATTCACCCCCCCCTTCCAGAGACCCCTTCGCTCTTGGTCATTCTGTCCCACGAGGCGGCCCACGCCGGGCTTTTTCCAAGGCAGCCTCTTCCTCCTGCCTCCCGCGGCATGCCCGGGTCCCCCCAGTTCCTTCACCAGCTCCAGCAGTCGGCTTTCGTCCCAGGAACAAATGTCACCACAGCCCCGGCGCCCGGGCCCTGGACGGTGGGGTGGGATGGCTGGAGCCCCAAATGACACACACCCATGGCCATGCTGCTTAGAGCAGTCGCCTCACCCAGGCGGCGGGGGACAGCACTTCAGAGGGACAGTTACCCGCCGTTAGACCTCACTTTGATTCTCCAGGAGAGATGAATGATGAGACCCATTTTACCAATTCGAGGGAAAAACCGAAGTGCCCGGGCAGGAGGCCACCTGCAGGGTAGGGGGCGGAGCTCGGTGCTTTCTGGGCTCTCAACCTTAAGGTGCTGGACTGGAGGGGACACGGCGTTTAAAGACCGAATGTCTGTGTGGCCACCTTCCCTCGACACAGATTCTGGCTCCAGCGTGAGCCCACAGGTGGGCTGAAGGCATGCGTTCCCTGGGTCCCTCCCGAGGCAGACCCTGGGGAGGGACACACAGCTTTCTCCTTGCACTCCAGCTGCCCTTCCTGAGCCCACACAGCCTTTAGGACAAGCTCCCTTTTGCTTCCAGAGGGCAGAGCTGGCCCTGGGCGACGCCCGGCCAGGCCCACTGGTGCCCCCTGCTCGTCTCCCCCTTGCCCCCCCTCCACTCCGACCTGCAGGAGGCACCAATCCCTCTCCGCCCAGATGCCCTCCCCAGGGGTCCTCCCTCCTCCCTCCTCCGTCCTCCCTCCTCCCTGACTCCAGGGACTGCTCCCAGGGGGCCAACAGTCACCCAGACCCTCCTGGGCCCCTCAGCTCTTCCGTATTGCAGAGGTTACCTGTGTACAGGTAGGTGAGTGCTACATGGGGGCCTGGGGAACCTGTCTGAGAACAGATCAGGTGCTCGGCTCTCCTGATCACAGTTTCAGTAAACATGCTTGGTAGGAGTGGTGAAAGCCGGGGTGAAAGTGTTTACCTGTCACTCAGGTACACCAAAGCCCATGGCCCCATTGAAACTACACCAAAGCCCATGGCCCCATTGAAACTACACCAAAGCCCATGGCCCCACTGAAACAACGCCGGCTGTTCCCAGAGCTGAACTTCAATGCACGGAAGAGCGAGTGCCCCGTGGCTCAAGGCTTCCCCACTGCACTTCCTGGGAATTTCCGGGACGCTTTGTCATTTAGTGTATGTCAAACCCTCAGGCCATCGTGAAGTCTGGACACAGGGACCCTGGTACACTTTAACTTAAAACTGAGAAAAGATTTGAAAATCGACACAGAAGCATTTGCGTGGTCACAAAGCCCCAAACCTGCCCAATGAAGCCCTTTTAACATCAGAAGGTGGAAATCCAGAGGACAGGATTTATCAATTTTCCCATACCCTCACCTGATTCCTATGAAAGGATCTAAGTTTGTTTGCGACATGCACACACTACTAGAACGAACTCAGTGTGGATTAACATAAGAAATGCAGAGTAAATAGACACTGGGAAAATTCAGAAGGTGGAATCTAACTCAGTTCCTAAAGGCAGATGGAGAATTCAGCTCTGAGCTTCCTAGCACCAAAGCAAAAAAAGAAGGAGGAGTCTGTAGAGTCTGGTGTTCTCTCATTCCTGTGATTCCAAAGTTTAGGAAGCTGCCATTGGGTCGCAGAGGTCTTTTGTGTAATGTGAGTAGCCTTGGGACGAAGGCCAGCCCCAGGGAACAAAAGCTCGGAAATCCTGAGCACCTGTAGCTTTCCCAGGGAAGCAGCTTTAACTCCTCCCCTGGGGCCAGTGGGCACCCGGCTCTCCTCCCCCAGCTCCTAGGGCTTCTGGGGAAAGCCCCCGCCCCCCACGCTGTTTGCTTGGGCTCAGGTGTCCTTTATCTATGGGCAGACTCCCCCCTCAGTTAGTAGCTCCAACAAATGGGCTCAGCCCAGCTGGGTTCCACACCCTGGACCTGTACCGCCTTTTCCCTGGGACTCTGTGTCCAAGCTTCCTCCGTGGCTGGGGTGGCCTCTGCCCCCCAGGACTCAGGATTTCCTTCTTGGCTCTCACCATCCTCACCAGCATCCGCGAGGTAGGCCTGCTGTTTCTTCTGGCCTGTTAACCATCAGAAAGGCCGGGACTGGAAGTTTCCTTCCTACTGTCACCTTCTAAACACAGTCCCCCATCCCAAACCCGGCACCACCACCTTTTTGGTATTTTGGAGAATTGCTGACGCACTTCTAGAAGTGTTGTCTGTCAGATTGGATTATGCGCTGCACTTTGTCCTTCCCTGGCCCTGTCTACTCTTATATTTCTCTGTTTGGCTTCACAGCTAGATGTCTTTAGCCCCCACCTCTCCTAGACATCTGCATCCCAGCAATGCTGGCTCATAAAGAGTTCACATGACTACATGGATGAGGGGCTCGGGGTGGGCCAGCTCCCTCTGTCCAAGACCTCTCTTCTGGCTTCTGTGCCCACGACAGGCCCTAGATTCTGCAGCTGCACTTGTCGGAGCCGCACGCCAGGGATGGCCCGTGGCTGCACCTGGGAAGGAGGGGACGTCCAGGGCCTGCTCCTTGCAGACTGCACTGGATCGGCCTTCACCTGGCCGGCCTTCCTCCCAGGGTCAGGCCCAGCAGCTGCCCACATGCTGCTGTTTCCATCCGGCGCTGGGCCTGGCTCTGGGGACAGGGCTTCCTGGCTCTCCTGGTTCAGCGCAGCCTAAACGAAAGCTGCTCACATCTCCGTGGCCTCTTCTCCTTTTTAGATCCTGAAGGCATGGCTGACTCTGTGCTTTTGGGGAGCATGCAAAGCCCCCTTGCTTGCAAGTTCCTTCTAATAGCCAGCGATATTCCTCCACGGGGCTCCACAAGCACCCCCTTGCTGCTGGGACAGGGAAATCGAGGCCACTCTAAGGGAAAGCCCGCCCTCATTTCTTCATGGCCCACAGGAGAAACCCCACACGGAGGGCTGGGCACTGCCCCAGTGGGGTCTGCCGGCCTGCAGGATGGCCTCTGGGGGAAGGGGAACCTGTGCCTGAGAGTCCATGCCCAGCTGAGGGGACAGAGGTGGTAGGTACCCCAAGACAAGGAGGTGTCCACCCAAGGAGAAAATGCCATGGGTTGCCCAGGGGCTCTTGGGGAGAGAGAAATTATCATCAGTAACTACAGCTGTTCCTGGACTCGCAGCCTCAGCCTGGCACTGTGCCAAGTCCCGGACTGCACAGCCACCCTGTGAGGTGGGCATGGGTACCATCCCCACGTACAAGGGGCAAGCTGAAGCACCCCCGGGCCACCTGGAAATGCCACCTGGTTCCATGGACCCCAGCGCTGCCTGCATGTCTGTAAATCCATCTGCACAGAAGGCCGAGAGAGAGCATCCAGTGATGGTTCGGTTGCCATGGTGACCTGAGAAAGGGCCTGTGCCACCTGGGTTGTCATAGACCAACCCCCCCAGCCCCCACCCCAAGTGCAGTGCAGCCCGGGAGTGGCGAGACTCCCATCTGCAGGCTGTGGCTGTGCTCCAGTCTGGGTGCTCAGCATCCCGCTCTCAGCAGGTGGCGAGGGCAGCCGTCCCCAGGATGTGACAGCGGCTTCCCGCATGGAGCCAGCAAGCCAGCGAGAGGTCCTCAGGAGAAGGATTTCCAAGGGTTCCTCCCGAGAATGGGTGCCTGAGTTTCAGGGTGTTTCGGGCTCCTGGACATCTCCCCTCACCCTGCCTCCTCACCGTGCTTTCTGGACAGCTGTCAGGAAAAAGCCACGTGGCACAAGCTGCCTCACTTCTAAGCTCTTCTCTACTCATACCCTAGAAAACTGAACCTGCAACCTGTCATGTAGCCACGAAGAAGGCACATAACCTCTCAGGGCCGCAGGGGCCCACCTGATCAAGGTGTCATAGCATCTACCCGGCTTACTTCACGAGGTGGATGTAACAGTCAGAGGAGATAATGAAGATGAAATTACTCTGACGATCATAAAATAACACATGAATGAAAGATAATCATGATTTGAATGTCTATAATGGCATAGCTGGCTTAGTATCAATTTTCCTATTTTGTTCTGCTTCAAGACTTACTTGGTGTCCTAGCAAAATGTTCTTACAGCAGGGTCAGCAAACACTTTTCTGTAAAAGGCCAGATAGTGGATATTTCTGGGCTTCATGGGCAATGTAGTTTCTGTTGCAACTATTTGGCTCTGCAACTTTTTAGCGTGAAAGCAGGCAGAGGTAAAACATAAATGAATGGGCATGGCTGTGTTCCAATAAAACTTTATAAAAGCAGGTGGCCGAACAGATTCAGCTGGTACTACTTTGCTGATCCTGGTTCTATGCATTCAATTACAACATCTGTGAAGATAATGTCACTCTGGTTCCTGTCTCCTGGCATCCAGACTGGTGAACTCCGTTCTGGCTCCAAATCTACTGGGAATGACTTTCCACATTAAACGCACGCATTCAGGGACGCAGGTCGTGTCTCACAATGGCCTCCCAGAAACGGCCAATACTGACCTAACTTAATTACAAACCGTAGTGGGGGCAGGACAAACATCCACCTCCGTGGCTCCCTGACATGCGTCATGCTTCACCTTTTAGACTACAAGTTCATGTACATGTAGATTCAAGACAAAGGCTCATAAGTTTAGATTCTTGAATTTTCTAAATGCCACATAAAGATTTCTTGATTTAATAACTAATTTCTAAGAATCCTTTTAAAAGCCTTTTTTTTATGATTTCAATGAAAGCTGCTTTGTACCATGATGTCATCCATCTGTGCTTCTTAGATAGTGAAAGAATCTTAAAATTATTTAGGACCTGTCTCAGTATGCTAGAAAATTCTCAGCGCCAAGAGAAACTTTTTTTGGTTTTTATTGCAGAACGCTCCCATACACAGAAGTCTGGACGGCTTATCTGAACCACGAGTCAGTTTGGAAGCAGTTTGGAAAAGTTGCACAAAAAATGTGTTAGACAGCCAGGTTGTGATGGCAGCTGGAATTTCATAGTCACAGACATTTTTCCATGTGCCATTTTAAGAATTACATTGGCTCTAACTACAAGTTAAAATTTCATATTTAAGTGCAGAACCCTGAATAAAGATAAGCTATTTCTTATTAGGCTGCTCTCCTTTGGGATTATTAAAAGTGTAACTTAAAGTAGAACAATATGAAAACCCTGGATAAACTAAAGTTATTCTGTCTTCTTTTTACCAATAGTGATGTGTTGAGATTTGTCCATCAGGTTTAAATACTTGTGATTCTAAGGGCAGAACATTTTACTCTAAGCTGCAAATGAGGCAATGGGGATGGATTCCCTCCTCCTCTAGGAAATCTTAACCAGAATGACAGTTCCGATGGGGGGAAAACAACAGATCAAAACTAATGAAGATGTAAAGGAATCAAGTAACACCACAAAGAAGATTTGCCAAGTGGATGAGCTTATTAACATACAAAGGTAATTGGGATCATTCTTATAATTTCAAATTATCTTACTTAAATTCTTAGTTTTTGCAAAATATACTACATTTTCCAGGTTAGTAAAGGCCAAGTCTTTAAAAAAAAAAGAAAAGCAAGAAAAAAGGCACAGAGACAAACAAGTGATGCCAGACTTTCCAAGCACTGGTGGGAACGTGGAATGACATTTAGTTCTGAGATACCTATGGGAAGCATTTCTAATTCCCGTGGGCTTGAAAACGCTCTGGCTTAATGGTGATGGGGCTTATAAGAAACTATGATGTGAAAGCAAAATTGAAGAAAATTAACCTTGTGCTCAGCCTGCTGGGACTTGAGGAAATTCTGTAGGTTCTATCAACTTTTGACGAAGGATGAGTCAGTGCATCCATTAGACATTTTGAAATTCATGTACTCCATCAACAAAGAAAACACAAATGGGGTTTTCAAATTAAAATTCAAATTTCCATCTTCTCTTTATTCAAACCACAGCAAATTTTACACAAAAGCAATAAAGAAATCAGACACCAAAAATATACTGAAAATAGGAAATGGCTCTTGCGTTTAAAGAGGAGATGGGGCAGGTTTAAAAATTTCTGCAACTTCACATACATACACAATCGGTCCTCTAACTTCTCCTTGGGAAACTAGGGTGAGATGATGGTCTGCCTTCTCTCCATCTCTGACTTTCTGTCACTGGACAGTCCTAGATGCCAGCTAGGTTTTTACAAGATGGATCTAAGGAGGCATCCTGACACCAGAGGAGACGAGTTTCCTCTTGGAGAGCCCAACATGTCTCCTTCCATTGTCACCCAGCCACAGTGCAAAGTAGAGATGAGGCCAACTCTCATAAGGAAGAGGAACTCCCTGCCTGTCTCCCTGCCCCACTTTCAAAGACAAATGCAAAAGTGATGCTCTTACAGGATAGCCTCCTAAACACGCTGAAGGTGCCTTCTCAGAACTTATCTCAGGCTCTTTGGGTCTCTGGCCCTGGCCCTTTGTTTTCCCCGGAGAACCTCCCTCTCTCCTGAGATGCATAGCAAACATGCCTCAAGATGAGGGAGAGATTTCCCACATTGCTTCAGAATTATTGGTAACAAATCCTAGGGCTCTGACTTTCAAATATCTATAGCATCTAAAAAACAATGGCAGGTGTTCCTGGACCAGAAGGTTCCATTCTCCCTGAGTGAGCAAAGATACTGATAACCTGCAGTAATTATGATGCAGAAACAGAAGTGCAGCATAGTTCCTGAATACACTTAGAATAGAGGAAAAGACGAATTTACGTCATGCTGTGTGATAACCTCAACAATCCTCCCATCTCTGTAGACTCATGTTCACAAACAAGGCCACCTAGGTATTTATATACACGGAAAGAGAACAGCATAAATCTTCAAGAGAAGTTGGATG
>PVIY010010656.1:0-67971 GCA_004026745.1 Myrmecophaga tridactyla | reverse complement strand
GTTCTCTGTCCCATGTTGCCAGGAAGGTACACATCCCTGGGAGTCATGTCCCACGCAGAGAGGGGACGGGTGGTGAGACTGCTCATCATGTTGGCTGGAGAGAGAGGCCACATCTGAGTAACAAAAGAGGCCCTCCTGGGGGTGACTCTTAGGCCTAAATTTTAAGTAGACTTGACCTATCCTTTGTGGGGTTAAGTTTCATATGAACAAGCCCCAAGACTGGGGGCTCAGCTTATAGCTTTGGTTGTCCACACTGCTTGTGAGTGTATCAAGAATTCAACTTGGGGAAGTTGAATTTCTCCCCGTTCTCATCTGGTAGCTTTTTATCATTTTTCTTTCCCTATAGTTTTGTCTTTACCATTAGGTCATTTACAAATGGAATCAAACAGTATATAGCATTTGGGGGCTGGCTTCTTTCACTTAGCAAATGTATCTAAGATTCATTGTGTTATTCTGTGGATCAATATATCATTGCTTTTTTTTAATAGACTTTGTTTTTTAGAGCAGTTTTAGATTTACAGAAAAATCACATAGAATTTACCAAAGACTCCTGCAGATCTCTTCCTCTCCCCCATTCTGGTTTCTCCTTTTATTCCCATCTTGCATTAGTGTAATACCTTTGTTACAATTCATAAACCGATACTGCCACATTATTATTAGCTAAAGTCTATAATTTACATTAAAGTTCACTCTTTGTGTTGTACAGTTCTGTAGATTTTGACAAAATGCGTAATGCCATGTGCTGGCCATTCCAGTATCGTACATAAACGTTTCCCTGCTCTAAAGATACCCTGTGCCCCACTAATTCCCCCTTTCCCCTGAGCTCCTCTGTTATAGATTGACTTGTGTCCTCTCAAAAGATATATTGAAGTCCTAGTCCCTAGTACCTCAGAATGTGAATTTATTTGGAAATAGCATCGTTACAGATAGAATAAGGCAAGTTAAAATGAGGTCATTCTGAAGTAGGGGGGGTCCTTAACCCAGTATGACTGGTGTCCTTATCAGAAGAGGAAATGGGGATACAGCCAGGCAGACAGAGGAGAGAATTCCTTGCAACAGCTGAGGCAAAAACACGCCATGAACTGCTAGCAGCCCTCCAGAAGCCAGGAAAGAGGCAGTGAATAGGTGCTTCCTCAGAGACTTCAGAGGAAACATGGCCCTGCTGACACCTGGACTTCAGACTATCATTGCTTTTTATTTCTGAATAGTAATCCCCTGTTTGGGGAAGAAACCGTTACCCATTCATCTGTTGAAAGACATCTCAGTTGTTTGCAATTTTGGATGACTTACAAATTAAACTAATATATACATTCATGCTCAGGTTTTTTGCATGAATACAAGTTGTCAATTAACTTGGGTAAATCCCTAGGAGTAGGATTGCTGAGCTGTATGCTGAGTGTATGTTTAACTTTGTAAGAAACTGCCAAACTGCCTTCTAAAGTTGATGCATCATTTTGCATTCTCGCTAGCAATAAATGACAATCCCTGTTGCTCTACATCCTTGCAGCATTTGATATTGTCATTAAAAACAGCAATACTAATTTTTGTATTTTGTGGATTTAATTTGAATTTCCTTAATGATCAGTCATGTTGAGTTCTCTGCTGTGTGCCATTCATATGTTTATTCTCTGCTGGTCAGCATGTTACTGAGGATGGAGGTTGGGGGATGGCAGTGATCTCTGGCTTTTGTGTTGAAGCTCAGTAATGTGTGATCTCTCTGAACCTGATGTAGAGGCATTGCCTTCTCTAGTGTTGTGCCCATCCTCCAGGTGTCACTCTGTGTCTAGTACATATGCACGCCCCTCCTTCAGAGACTGCACTCCATTTTCTTCCCCAGATTTACTGAGCTCCCAGCAGTACCCCGGAACTATGGTTTTAGCGCACATCCCTCTGCAGATCAAGGTTTACTTCATTTGGGGAGATGGGGAAGAAGGATCTAGACAGTTTCAGTGGCTTCCTCCACATCCCTTCCCCAGATTTCCACCAGTGGCCCAGGCTACAGGATTAGCTGATCTTCCTTCTGCAGATTAAGACATTTGTTTTGTAGGGGAAATAAGGGAAGATGGTTCTGGGTGGAGTGTTGTCAGCGGCCAGTGCCTTTTCCAGTGCCTTTTTCAAGACTCAAGCTAACTTCCCTCTGGGTGTCTGGTGGGATTCCAGAAAGAAAAGAAAGCAAAAGGGTGCACACCCCTCCCCCATATCTACAGCCTCCAGGACTTCACACTCACGTATAGCCAACACTTTAATTTGCTTAGCTTTCTTATTTAATCTTTTGCTAGTTTAGATGGTGTTTGGTGACTTTTGTCTCAGGTAAGCAGGTGCTTTGGTTCTGTTTCTTTCTATAGGCAATTGTTTCTCTCTAGTTTTAAACTAGGTCCTCAGTTCCTCTCACGGCTTCATAAAAAAAAATCATCATTTCTGGTTTCCCAGCTTTTATTTTTTTCTTTAGTTTTAAGGTTAGGAGCAATGCTATTTCTAGCTCTCTATATCTCCTAGTTAAAACCAGAAGTTCAATTGTCAAAATTTGAGGCTGTTAGCTGATAGTCTAAAGAAGTAATAAGCTAAAATAATTTTAAACGACAAAAATTAAACCCATCTTCTGTGTTTTAATTTTAAATATTGCACTATTTAATTCTAGAATGTCCACTGTTTTAAGGCTATGATGTTGAAGGCGTATGAGTCTTTCAGTTGAAATCTAGGGGGGACCCCACCCTAGGAATGGAAGTGAATGTGATGTGAACTGAATTTTTAGCTGAAATTTACTAATTGGATGAGGGACCAACTCGTCATTCTTCCTACCTAACAACAGAAGTGAGTATAGCTCAGTATTGGAAGACATTGTTGGATTCTCAAGAGTTTTAAATTCAAAATATGTGGCATATAAATAAAAATGAGAAGACATGCAAAGAGGTAAGATAGTATTATTATGAGACACAAGAAAAAGTGAAAACAGTTAATAGGAAAAGTCCCACAGATGATCCAGAAAATGACATTTGCAGACAAGGACTTTAAAATAACTATGATTAAGATGTTCAAAAAAATAGGGAAAATGATAAAACTAAAGATGAATGAATGAAGATTTTATCAAGATTTACTTTTTATAAAAGGCAAAGAGATAGCTTATAACTGAAAAATATAATATCTGAAATTAACAACAAAATGGATTGGCTTAACAGCAGATTAGACAGAACAAGATTGTTGAACTGTTAATAGAAAATCTCCAAAATAAAACACAGAGAAAGCTAAAAATAGAAAGAAAGAATAGATAAAAGCATAAGAAACATGTGGGTCATGTTCCAAAGTTCCATTGTTCATGCAGTTGTCATCACAACAGAAGAGAAGAAATGGGGCAGAAGCAATAGTCAAAAAGATATTCTATTTATAAACATTTCTTATGTTTCCAAAAATATAAGATTAATATTTCCACTAGATCCAAGGCAAAATTATTAGATATTATTTTCATTTAGCTGAATGATCTGTCTTACACAATAGATTAAGTATGTCTGCTTGTGTGTTCTTAATATGTCTTAAAATTAGAGTCCCTATTTACTTTTATTGCTGCAGCTATGAAAATTTTTTTGGACTTGCAAAAATCTAAAGTTGTTTTTTTTTTTTTTTTTTTTTACTTTAAAGCCAAATAATCATTTAGAAACATTGTTTTTGAAATATCTATCATGAAAAATCATGCAAACCTGGTGGTAATTAGGTCTAAAATTTTTATCCAGTTCCTAGTAAATATTATGGTTGAAGTAAAAAATAAACTGATCATGGTAAATCAGTTATGAGTAAAAGTCTGATTGAAGAAAATCATATAGCTTAGAAATACTGAAATCAGCAATAATATAATGCAAAAAATTACATTTTGTAGAGATATTTAGCATACAATAACATTGACAAATGACAAAACTTTACATGGCAATATTCTGTTTAGTAAACATCATAAGCTAGGGCAGTGCGAAGGTGGCTCAGTGGCAGAGTTCTCACCTGCCATGCTGGAGACCCGGGTTCAATTCCCACTGCCTGCCCATGCAAAAAAAAAAAAACATGAGATAATTAAATTATTTTTTCACAAAGTTACATTTATGAGATCCTGAATTAATTGCTCTTAATTGAGGTAATCACCGTGGATTTTTTTAATGCATATTAATATAAGCTAGAGAATAAAATTTGAACAATAAGTGATATTTATCTATAAAATTATTTCAGATAGAAATTGGAAACAGCAAAAATGCTTTCAGTGTAATAAAAACAATCATAGTGAAATTGGAAAGATTTTAACCACAATGAAAGATGTTTAATAAAAGAATACGAAATACTGATTAAATTGCATTTTAAATTAAAATGTCTCAATTTTTAAAGAATTTATATTAAACTGTTCAATTCATGTGATTATAATAGGAAAACAGTGGGGTCAAGACATGAGTTGGATCAAAATGGCAGGAGCAAGTCTAGGGAAACAAGATATCTTGCAGCAACAGGTTTTCTTACCCTTTGCCTTGAAATTTGGAAGGCTTCTAGTCTTCTCTGAGAGCCAGACATCCAGGACATCACTTTCGAGCCCTGGATCTAGCTCTGAAGACTTGGAAAGCACTTTGTTTCAGGGAAATCCAAGCCTCTTCATCAATTTCCTTTCCCTTTAACAATCTTCTCAACTCTCAAATGATTTTTTAGGGTCTCGTCTATATTCAGGTTACTGTGGAACATCCTGAACTCCTGTCTATTCCTTAAATCAGTTTGAGGAAATCTAGAAATATTGGTATTACAGAAATGATGAGATTGCTCATATATGTGCAGCTTACTAGTTGTGTGATTTAAAGCAATTATTAAAAATTCTTGTGCCTCGATTTCTTCCTCTGTATTTCAGACATATTTACCATGTACATTCATTGTAAAGATTAAATAGGACAATGTGTCTAAGACACTTGGTGAGCAAATAATATTCATTTGTCTTCCTTCCCATAATACAAATTGTGAATCAAATCTGGTTCATTAATTTTTTCAAATAGACTCTGTTCATTTGCACTCCAAATGTCTTTCTATTCATATTCTAATGACAATATTTTAATTCATGAATCCAATTGATGAAACCATAGTATCTTACTTGTGTAATCTGAGTCAGGTGGGCTGTTTAAATTGTAAGGAATGGAGTCAGTGATGTTACTTCAATGGCATTTGTTGTAGGACACGTGTATCAAACAAAGAGGTAAGATTATCATGTCATGACAAGCACTCCTAGTCTGCATGAGGCTGGGTATCAATGAAGGGAACTGTGAAGATCCAGTACACATCAAGAGCGTGGGCCATCTCATGGACCCCTATGTTGGGTGACTATTGACCTTTCCTATAATATATGACTTTAATAGCCACGTCATAACATCATAAACTGTAAGGATGGTTGTTCAGTCCATGATTAAGTTTCTGTGTATACTGTGCGTTAGATGATGAGCTAGGTTGGAATCCAGAAGTAAGTTAAGTCGATTTTTACTTTAGACTGTTTTCAGTTTGTCTTCCTTTTAATTCCTAAGCATAAGTCAGAATACAAGATAGAATGTGGGAGTTGGGAAATAAGATTCTTGCACCTCTTGAGAAAATTGTTTTCTGATGAGGGAAGGGTTGTGTGAAGGTGATGGCTCTTTCCTAAGTGGCAGGTTGCTAGATACTGTTGAAGACTAGTTTCAATAACAGAGGGTCTGTGCAAACACTGGCATTGATGAGTGAACCACCATGGTAACTGATTCTTTCTTTACTGTTCCATTAAATAGTAATTAAAGAGTTGAGGTTCTTAGTCATTGATGATTCCTCTAGAAGTAAATATTTTGCTTTATCTCAAACCAAATGCACCATCTAGCTAAAATGTATGGATTGGGCATCCTCTAAGGTTCAAAACAAAACCACTTATGTCCCATATCTCTAAGCTCCAACCACCATGTCCCCTTTAGTTCTGTGTTGAGTTTACAAGAAAAAGGACATTATTTGTAGGTTGTTAAAGCACTACCGATCACATTACAGTGAATTGTGGAGAAAGGTGCCCAACCAATGAATTCTGAGGCGCTGATTTTGCATCTTATGGATGTAAATCACTACAGTCTTGATACTCACTGAGTGCTAACTCTGCACGAGGCATCACGACACACTGTCAGAACAGCTCAAGGCTGCCTGTAAAATCTAATGTAGTGATTCAAATGAGTGGATTATTTACTTTAGATTTTATTACCAACTTGGCTAAAGAATTTCACCCACACATTAAATTTTCTCCTGTGGGTCCACGATGTCAAACATGCAAAATGTCCCTCACTATGTCACTCGCAGCAGCAGACTTGAGAGAATCTATAACTTGAAGTTGAAACTGAAAGTTTGGCCCATGCCATCTCTGTAATATTATACAGCATCCAAATTACATGTTGTAACATGAATAGGACCCAAAGACAAAATGCTGAGTAAAAAAGTAGGAAACAGAATTAAATGAATTTCAAAATGCAATACCATTTTGTAAATTAAGCCCACATGCACAGGACTTTAGTTGCTATTTAAAGAAATATGTATACGTATGGGAGATGAATTGGAAGAATCTTTTGCATGGCACCTATGATTGAGGTAATTGGATTGGAAGTGCAGAGTCTTAGGGGAAATGATGAAATAACACAAAAGGGGAGTCCTGTACAGGTTGATGACATCCTCATAACATAAAATGGGGATGTTATAGTTTCAATTCTGGACAACTAAGTCACTGGAAACTTCCTGAAGATCCATATTATACAGATAGTGTTGGGAAACTTCTGTTGGATTCTTGTATAGTTCATTCTCTCTCAATCAACTCAGAAACTCCTCAAGATCTCAGAAACTATAAACACCTGTCTCTTCCATTTGTCTCTGGGTTTTGCTTCCTGGCCTACTGTGAACCTCCTTGTTTACCTTTGGTTTGGGTGGTTTCTCTTCCATTGCTCCTCATCTCACACTATTCCCTTTTATGGGATGTCTCCAGAGAACAGTCTGGCTAACATTGATCTGCAACCCTCTATTCCCCTGTGAGACACTTCCTTCCTCATCTCCCCACTTTGGCAGCCTCTACGCACTGGCCATATCAGCAAGTGAGCCATCTCCGCACTGGCCATGTTCTTAGAAGTCATCTCAGCCTCTCCTTTCTCAGAGTCCCAGGGTTGATCCTGACAGCCAGGGATAGCTGGACACTTCCTTTCAATTCTGACAAAGAAAGCTCTAGTGGGAATATATAATTATATTCAACATTATGTATCATCTAGCATTATTTATGAAATGTGTTATGAGATTCCCTTGTATACATGCTACTTTAATGGCACAAAAGAATAGGCAAAGATATTCTGATTTAATTCAGTTGGACCTTCACTGAAGAAGTAGGATCTGGCTATTATCTGGCAATTGTTAAAAGGACACACCTGTCAGAAACCTTGGGTATGTCAGATATCGAAGTAGACTGGGCCTATCAGTTTTGAGAGACACAAGTCAACATAAAAGGGCTCACCAGAGGGATGTCATTTTAAAGAGATAAAAACCCATCATTCAAAGAATAAGGTTGCTATCAGAGTCTGGGACATCCTCAGAACCACAGGGATGGAAGAGATGCCAGGTCTGAGCAGATGGACTGGAGACACATTTATTAGAATGAACACATTTTAGGCCAAAAGTCATGATAAAGTCAGAAGAAATAAAACCGTGAAGACTCAGAATTGCAGAAGGGCAGCTGGTCCCAACAAGGAGAAATGTTTGATATCTAGAAGATGAAGCCACAAGTATCAAAGGCCTAGACAAATAATATGAAGCAGAAGATTAGGGTCAGAATTAGTGACAGATCCCAGACTACTGCACAGAAGGTGGTCAGGGAAAAAGACCTGAAGTAAGGGGAATAATTTGGCCAAGTGACCAATCAAGGTTCACAGTCAACCTTAGATTACTGACTCATGGGCATAGCCACAGTTACAGAGACACAACCAGGAACCAACCCTAATTCCTTTAACCAAGACTGGATTTGGGTTTAGGAAAATCAGAGAAGAACTCTGTCTTCTCCCTTCACAGTCATGTCCAATGAATTGGCAATTCCCATGGCTATTAAACCTCAGTGTCTCTAATCAAATCCTTCTTTCATATCCACATTTGTCTCCCTTTTTTGGATTACTTACCCTGGACATTCATCATTTTACATGTAATTTTTAAATAATTAATGATTCACAGTTTAAAAATTATATATCAGCATCATCTTGTTTACTCGTGGAAAAGAAAAGACTACAAACGTCTAGCATTTTTCTGTTGGTCCCATTCAGAAGTCATATTGAATAAAAGACAGAGCCTTTGGAAACCACAAAACCTAAAACACTTTTCCCTTGTTCTTTTACTTGTTTCTAAAGGTCGTTCATTGAACTGAATCCATAAGGGACATTTCAGTTCAACTATCAATGCATACATTTTAGGATGTGTTCTTTCCTAGAATTTGAGAAGGTTAAAGTGTGTCATCAATCTGTACTTGTCTTCCAGAAAGTCAAGCACAATTGAGGCTCATGTGATCAAATAAAAACAGCACAGTAATATCTCTAGCACTTACAGACACTTACAGGGTTAGGGTTAGGGTTACATTGAATGAACATTGAATGAGAGGTTTTTCAAATGGAAAGAAAACTTGTAGTTTTTCAAATTTAGTCAAGTCAAGCTTAAAATAATTACATATGAATGTGATTTTTTTTTGACTCACCATCACAGGTACATATATTTTTAATTATTTTATACAGTGAGTGGGTGTCCTGATTCATTCCTGCTCTTTCCCAGTGCCCTTTAGAATTAATTCGAAGAGTTTACCTGACGCTTCCTCAGGTCACTGGGTCTTTTACATGTGCTGTTTCCTCCCCTGAGATATCCCTTCCCTCCCTTCATTTACTTACAAATTAGTTCCCCATTTCCTTCCAGGAGCAGTTCTAAAGTTGTCCTAACCCCAGAACCCTGGCAGGTCCCCCTATTGTGCAGTGCCTAAGCTCTGAGCCCTCCATTTCAGTTTTCATGCAGTGTGAAGAGAGATTTTCTTTAGAGATGGTGTGCTGTCTCTCCCACTTGGACACAGGCTCCATTCTCGTTGCTCATTATTGCATCCTTAAGACCTAGTTCAGTAACCACTGGCTGAAAGAATGAGTGTGCATGTTGTACACATCTGAGTGTGCCTGTATTTTCTGCCCAGCATGATCCACAGGAGACTAGAACACTGCAGGAATAAAAGGGGGCATATCCTTTGCGGGAAAGAACTCCAAGGGAACACAATATAGAGTGTCAGTGCCCATCCCAGACTTCTGTAGTAGATTGGACAGTCAAACCCTGGGCTGTTTTGGCAGAGAATGGTTCTGGGATAATTTTAAAGTAAAAAAACACAAAGTCATACTGGAGGAAGATAGGGCTGGAGGACTAAAGTGTCAAGCAGACTATCAGGTGGGAAGAGGAGACAGATCCTAGAATTAGACCAATACCTTTTTGAGAAGAGGTTAGGTATTCCTAACAATGAACAAAGAGGTAGACGGTGAGGTTTGAAGAAATGCCTCTGATCTCAGGGGCAGGAAATCAGCGAACGTGAAGGCAGAAGAGCAAGGCTGGGCATGAGGACACCGCAGAAAGGACTTGATCATTTTTTTCTTTATGAAATTTGGAAACAGCCATGCTTATATCCAGTTTCAAGCCTTTTCAGCACATCATAATTCCTTCTAGATATTATCCCCGTACTACCAATAATGTAAATACCATCACTCACCCTTGTTGGAGGTACTTTAGGAAACTGAGTAGTAGGATTGTAAAGAGATGCACCAGCCCTGCTTTGAGGAAGTAGCAGTCCTGGGGTTCCTGTTAGTGTCAAAGGGAAAAGACACTGGAAAGGAGAGCTGAGAGGGCAGCACAGGAACAGCTGCAAAGCAGGAAGACAGAACAGCCAGGGGGAGAGAAGCCTCCATTCTTCCAAAACCGTAAGAGGAATGTATTCTCCGAAGAGGAAAGGCAGAGGATAGGTCCTTGGTAGTAGATGGAATATCATGGAATGGAGGGATGGAGATGAGAATTCAAGGTTCTATGGCCTGACACAATGCCTTATTGGTAAGTAGAAACAGGCACTGGCAGGATGAAGGTCAGTGGGGAGTCCTCTTTGCGCTCTGAGCAGCAGCAGACGCCAACGATCTGTGTTAGGTTCTGTGCTTCAGAATAGCAACCCGCATGTCTGCGTGGAATATGAAAGCAAGTAAAGGGTGCAGTGAAGACGAGACCAGCTAAAACAGAACAACAGTCTATTGAAAAGAAAGGCTATTTTTAAGAAAAAAAATCTACTTTTATAGTATAACGAAATAAATTGAATGTATAGCTAATTGAGAAAAGGGAGTATTTATCAACTTAGTAGATGTATTAGGGAGGGGGAGTGGTGACTCTGAGTATGAAGAGATTGCTAAAGGGTGTAAACAGCAGTCAAGACTCATGGGACAGCAGCAAGCAGATATCTCATCCAAGGCAGCGTGGGATCGACCTGGAGGTGTGAAAATAATTTTTGTTGTGTTTAATGAATGTGTCTTTAGACTACTAGAGAAGAAAAAAAATTAAGGAAATATATACATATGGATAAGACTGTTTTTTCTGCACTAGACTTTCTTCACAGTTGGAAGATAGAGAATCTATAAACGGGAACATTAATTTTATGATCTGACAGAACTCCCTCACCACAGCTCCGCCAGAATTAAATACTAGATGAGTAGTCATTGGATTTGGTGGTGTAAAATACTGCAGGTAATTTGTATTACATAAGATCCATAAATTGAGAAAACTACTTAATTTTGTCCTGAAAGTAGATTGTGTTACTGTTTCCCAGCCTCACTACAAATGTAGTATTTAATATAATAGATTTCAACTTGTGTTTTCATTTGATTTAATTGTAGAGAAAACTGAGTAGTCACAAAATTCTAGTTGCACTGACATGTTTTTAAGAGTTAGGACAGCAGAGCTTTTGGCTAGAGTGTTTTTTATTATTTGTATTTGCTCTTCATTTCATAGATACATTTTTACCCGGCAGATATGTGCTTATATAATCTCTAATTAGTGAAACTGAGAAAGTATTATGCCATGTTACTGTTAGGCAGCAAAAATAGTTCCAAAGGAAAATAGGGAGAATTGATTAAAAGTGGCAGGAGCGCTTTCTGAGGGAGGAGGTGTGACAATTTTCCTTATAGAGATGACTTCTGTCAACTGATTCAGCTAGAAATTGGTACAAGCTGACTTGAATCCAGGTCTGTCTACCATGAACTCCATGTTTTCAGCCACTGCACGGCACCGCCTCTTACAAAAGCAAAGAAATACAATATTTAGGCCTCTATTACTTCCTTTATTTTTTTCAGGAGGCATTTGTTCAGTGCCTATAAAAACGCAAAGAAAAGTGAGGTAGAATCTCATATATACGAATAGATTAGGAAGCAGATTCCAGCTCATTTTTCTTTGGGTTTTTGGTGTCCAGTGAACCTCACATTGTATGTACTAAACAAATGCTTTCTGAATGAATAAAGGAAGTAATAGAGGCCTAAATATTGCATTAATTTGCTTTTGTATGTATATATATTCTTTGGGACAGGGAAGTAAACTGAAGCTTAAACTCTACAAAACCGTTTCTTTAAAGTGTTCTTTTTTCAACTTGTCAGCCAATAGTATCAGTGAAAAAGACATGGAAAGCTATTATTGAAAATGTCAGGAAGCTGATGCTTCTCCAACCATTAATATCTATTTCCAGTCTACATGTGCAACTTAGAAATGACTGATCACTCCAAATTTTGTAAGATAATGACTTTTAAAATAATCCAATTTTCGCGTTAAGAACAGTATTCTAAAAATTGGTTCATATCTCAGTTCAGCCCTCAAAAACTTAATCAATTCATAAGGAGCCAAAATGGTTAAAAAATAAAGGGAGCTCACTAGTTAGTATAACCGTAGAGTCCAAGAATATGCCAATTTCAGGCATAATACATCAAGACTGCTGTTCCCTTCTCAAGGGTTTTCTCAAAACAAACTTTCTTCTCATCTGTCTTCATACTTGGCTAGTTCCCTCATGAAAGACCATAGATGTTTTAGGCCAAATGCAGTAGGCCAGGCAAAATACATCTATAACCTACTAATTTCAAACAATACCCATTAGCTTCAAATGCTAAATGTTCTTTACCCCCATATTACTCTCTTTCCCCTCTTTACATTTTTGCCCCACTTTACCACTGTCTATTTTGCACATCTGTTGCACATCAGGAAATACACCTTTTATTTGTTCAATTGTATACTGATTCTTAGATGAATCGAAGAGCAGAGTTGTATAATGAGGATACAGTCCTACTGGGTTTTGCCTTTACGCTCTTATTACTGATGATTTTCATTCCTTCACACTACTCCAAACTACTCTCCTGTGTTTTCCTTTCAACCTGCAGAATGCCTTTTAGTAATTCATGTAGGGCCAGTCTTTTGTTTATGAACTCTCTCAGTTTCTATCTGTGAATATTTTAAACACTCGCTCATTTTTGAAGGACAATTTTGCCAGATAAAAAATTTTGTCTGGAAGTTTTTCTCTTTCAGTATCTTATATCGCTGCCCTCTCATCTCCATGGTTTCTGATAAGAAATTAGCACTTAGTCTTATTGAGAATCCCTTGTATGTGGCGAATCACTTTTCTCTTACTGCTTTCAGAATTCTCTGATATCTTTGGCATTTGAAATTCTGATTAGTATGTGTCTCAGAGTAGTTCTATTAGGATTTGTTCTGCTTTTAGTATATTGTACTTCCTGGATAGGTGTATGTATATCTTCCATAAAAGTTGAAAAATTTTTCAGCTGTTATATCCTCAGGTATTTTTTCTGCTCCTTTTCCCTTCTGTTCTCCTTCTGGGACATGCATGATGCATTTGTCTGAGTTCTTCTTGCTGTCACTCACATCCTTGAGACACTGCTTAATTTTTCTATTCTTTTCTCTATTTGTTCTTCTGACTGTACGAATTTGATTATCCTGTCTTCTAGTTCACAAATTCTTTCTTCTATCTGTCCAAATCTGTTCTTACCTCTAGTGTTTTTTCCCATATACCCCTCTAAAATTAACTCCTTGTATTAGTGTCATACATTTGTTCTAATTCATGAAATAGCTTTTTTATATTTGTACAATTAATCACAGACATCGTCCACTATAAGATTCACTGTCTTATACATTCCCATGTTTTAACCCCCAATTTTTGTTCTGGTGGCATACATGAGCTAAACTTTCCCTTTCCACTGCATTCACTTACTATTCAGTACAGTTAATCATTCTTACAATAATGTGCTTCTAGTGTATTTTTAATCCTGCTATTGAGTCTTTCATCCCCACAATTTTATGTTTCTTTTTATACTTTCAAATTCTTCTTTATGCTTACACATGGTCTTCTTAATATCATTAATTTATTTAGGCATATTTTCCTTCATCTCCTTGAATTGATTTAGGAGATTTGTTTGAACATCTTTGATTAGTTTTTCTAAATTCTGAGTTTCTTTTGAAGTTTTAGTTTGTTCCCTTGACTGAGTCATATTTTTCATATCTTGCAGCTCCAGGATAGAGCTTCCTTTCCTCTGTTTCTTCTCTGAGAATTTTGAACTGTTCAATTTGATTTTGTGCAGACTTTTCTCCCCAGTATCTATGATTTGTATAATTTAACTCCCCCACTTACTGCCCCATTTTCTTTACACTTTTCAGTTCTGGGACCTCCCCTACCGTACAGCAGTTCAGTTTAACCACCTCTCACCTCTACCACCACTTTATTTATTTATTTTTTCTGTGAGGCTTTTCTGCCTCCAGTTTCTTCTCCATTAGGGAGTTCTGCCCAGGAGAGCCATATGGCGTCAACTCAGAAAGGTGGATCACTTCAGAAAGGTGCACTTTGCTTTCATGTGGTCCAGACTACTGAAATTGTGTTGCGTGATGACACAACGGTTCTTCCCACCATTTTACTTCCCCCACCCACATCCCAGCAGCACTCCTCGGTGGCTGTGTTCTGCCCTGGGTTTCTGTGGACCAGGTCCATGTGCCTGGATATGCTTGGAGCACTAACGTGCTGCTGTGAGCTGCTCTCCAGTCTCTGTCCACGGCGGGAGGGAGCGGGCCCTGTTGCCGTTGTGACTCCCAGCTGCAGGGACTGAGTGAGGTGGAGGTGTCGGAGGGCACCCGCAGGTCCAGGACAGAGTTTTCTACCCGATATTTTTCTGTTTCTTCAGTTCAGCACTCGTGGAGTCCTTCTCCGGTCTCCACCATTCTCCAGAGCTCTAAGCAAGTGGGATTTGTCCTTTTATTAGCTAAGTCTCTGGGGAGGCTTTTTCAGGGGATGTTTTACATCACCATGCAGATGGTGTCACCCGCAGTGGGGTTTTTTTGTCTCTCTGGTCTTGCAGTCCAGCTGGTTGGCCACCTCGTTATGTCAGCTGAAAACCATCGGTACACACACCAGCCTTAGGGCTAGAGTGGGCGTTTCAGACTTTAAAGAGCACATCATCTCAAAGGTGATGGTGGAGTTACACAGAGAAGATAGGATTTAATGAATGAATATGACTGCTGAATCATTAAATTGAAATCTCTTTCAGTCTCCAGTATCTTAGAGCAGCTGGAAGTAAAAACCTAAAACTGTGGAATTGTAACCCATGTCAAACTCTGAAATATGTTCTACTATTAATTGTGGTGCTGTGCTTTGAAATGTATTGCATTTTTGTGTATGTCATTTTTCACAAAAAACAGAAGGAAAATAAATCGATTGTGATAATAAAAAAAGTATTTAAGCCTTCTAGTCTTCTATATTCTGGAGTAGCTAGAAGGAAAAATCTGAGAGGATCCTATGGTAGCCCATGACAAACTCTGGGAACTGTCCTGTAAGTGGTGCTGCTGTTTCTCTGCAGAATGCGGGGCATTGTTCTGCACTAGGTCAGCACCCTCCAACCCCCGCCATAGGGCTGCGAGGGTGGGTGGGGGGCACTGTGGGAGCCCCTCCCCAGGGGTTGAGTCTGCCCAGTAGCCGCACCTCTCCCTGGGCCTCAGCACGTGGCCTGAGCTTGCCTCTGGGCATCAGTCTCTGCCCGTAACTGAAGGGGCTGGGCCTAATCATCTCTAGAACCGTGTTAGCATTAACATTTTACGGCCAATTCCAGTTGTTCATAGGGGCATTTCTCAGTCAGGTAGGAAATAAAGGGTAGTTCCATTATCCTAATTTGGGAAAGGAGTTGGTTTCTTTTTAATTATTAGAAACATATTTTTACAATATCTATCGTTGGTTTGCCTAAGAATGACATACCACCCCAGGAGTTGGTTTCCCATCTGTGATCTGTAGCTGACTGGAAAACACAGTCCGCTCCCTTCACATGCTCCTAAATCAGGCACAACTAGAAGGGCAAATTTTCTACTATTCTATTCTTATATCCTGCCCTGAATCCCCATCATTTCCTATTTTATTTTCCATTTAAGATCTACCTATAACTAGAATGCAACTATGTAATAAAACTATTTCAAAACAGGTTTTCTCTCAAAAAAGAAACAGTTTACTATTTCAAAATACTTCTTTAAAAAGGAAAATGTATGTTACATGTTTTAAAAATGCAAACCCAAACCAGAATCCTTATAAATTCACTCTAAGCTAATTCAGAATGAAAGATGAAAAGCTAAATGTAAATTTCACAAATAACTGGAGAATACATTACAAAATTTCCAGGAATTGTTTCTGGAGCAAACAAATTTATTCTAATGCTAATACCAGTTGATCATAAGCTTTGTAGAATCAGGAGCTTGGAAAAGGGGAGCTTATTCTATGGCCGCCTTTGGGATCTTCCAGAGGGGTTTGGGTAAGTGGGAAGCCAAGGTGTAAAATGTGATGCCTGCCTAATATGCTGTTTAACATACAAAGGATGAGCAAGCTTAATGTATGTAGTAGATGTATTGAATTTTGTCAAAAATATTTATTGCTGACCTAAGTTTTAGACTGTTATAAAGAAGCTCTCCATCTACTGTGGGATTTTAGTTCCCATCCTGGATGATTTGACTATTTCTTCAACCATAATAAGATGATGAGAGCATAACTAAATGATACCAGAAGAATCTTCCTACTCTTTGATCTGATTTTAAAAAATAATCAGTTAGTGGATAAATGGATTTACCCTAAGGGTTATCTCAGTGCTCATAATGAGATGGTGAAACAATGTCATGAAAGGTTTTCATCCTCAAGTCATGGCTTGTCTCTAGGCAGGACACGCCACAGTGCATGATTATTTCAGCTGACCTGCATGAGATCACCCGCTTGGTTTTGGAGAAGTCCCTAATCTCTATAACTTGGTGAGTAATCGGACCCTATCACCTCTACAGAAGCTGAAGTGACCCCCTTCGCGCCCAGCCAATATGTGGTCTGGACTCCACCAGCCAAGTTCCCAAGCCTGGGGCTGAGGCTGCAGTGAGTGAGGCAAGAGGACAAGATGGTTAGATTCCATCATGGTGGGGACAGCTGTGGTTTGCAGAGCCCACAGTGGTAGCTGCTGATGGGACCGTGGTGCATGTTCAGTGGTGTCCAGTTTCTCAAGATGCTGTCCATAGGAGGCAGTCTAGTGACCTCTCAATGGCACTGTTTCTTACTGTGGAGAAAATACAGAGGTCCATGACCGGGGAGAGAAGGAGTGGTGGCTCCTGATTGTACTTGGCACTCTGAGAACCTTGTCCTCCCTGTCAATACAGTTCTGGATTTTGCTTTTTTAGAAGGTTTTAGCACTCCAGGGAGGGATGATTTACTTCATTAGGCATGCCCAAAGTTTCCCCCTGAATTGGAAACCCAGACTGCCATAGACTCTTCAGGGCCTCTTACCCCAGAAGGTAAACAAGCCAGCAGAGAATTTCAAAATGGAAGGAAGTCGTTGATCATCACAATCAAAGGAAATTTGGGTTATGGCACAACCTAAACCTTTGGTGAAGCTTCAAAGCTGCCATGTCCAGTGACAGAAATTAATGACACTGCACTGTCATTCAGGCCGATCTGCGGGCTCATGTCCCTCAGGCACGGGGCTTGGATCATTTACCGGATTGAAATGCCAAAAAGCTAAAGAGAAAGCTGAAGGTGAAGGGGCCTAAAGTGGGTCATGGAGGATGACATCCGTAAAGGACAGTAACCACCCTGTGACCTCTCACAGAAATAAGGACTTCCTTATCCAGGCTTTCCTAGTTGTTGCATCATCTATTTTTTGACACATCAAAAGGTCTCATTTTTCACGGTAGTGTAGGACCATAAAAATGACAGGGTACGCTGAAAGTATACAAAATGATGGGGAAAATTACAATCTTCACATGACCTTTAAAAATGTTTATCCACATTGAAAGCTCTCTTAATGTTGACTGTAAATGTCGATGAAAATGAAGAAATGGTAAAACTAATATTTATTTAGTGCACTGTAATTCAACCCATTAGAAACATTGAGGTTTAAAGCATTCTATTTCTTTGTAAAATTCTTATTAATAGTGAGGTTAAAAGTGCTAGTTTGATTTTTCTCTTTGTATAACTTACAACCCATAGAGTGAACATCTTTTCTATGCCTTGGAGGAATTATCATATTCTATTTGAAGTTTGGCTCAGCTTCCCACTTTTACGCTTTGTGATTTCAATGTCATGAAATCTCTTTGAGAGCTTCTTTAATGTGGATTTATTTCCTTATGTACAGCAAAGGGCAAAGGGTTTAAATGGCTAGTCCATTACCAAGTCACACCCAGGGGCCAATAAACACTCTAGTTCTGAGAGATGACAGAAGTTTTAGAGGTTTGGGGGTTTCCTCTCTTATTAATCATCTCACACATTCGGGGGATGCCTGCACTCCCGAGTGCCAAACAGTTAATCAAGGTTCCTTCCCTTTGCATTCCATTCACATTTTTATTAAAATTTCTGTAACTATAAGAAGTTGTATATTTGGGATTGAGAAACTATGAATTTCTTCATTTATTTGCATGTACATAGTCTTGCATATGTTTTTATTTCACAAACAAAAATGTTAACTATTTCTTCCTCTTTTTCTATTTTTCTCCTTTTACTCTTTCCATCCAAAGGAGCTGGCTTCTGGTTCTACATGTGTCATATAAATAACAGTGACCTTGAAGAGAGAGTGGGGGTCTCTCTTTGGGGACTGCGTGACTAGTTATCTCTGACAGGGACAGCACGAGGAACTGGAAGCCACATCAACGAGAAGCGAGCGTCAGGTTGCGTTTCTTTATTGAAAATCACATGCTATTTTAAATCTGTTGTATCAAGTAGAGGAATAGGATCTGCTACCTTATTTTGAAAATGTTTTCCAAAAGTAAGTATGGTGCAGACTGCATTTTAAAATACACTGCAGATATATAGCTCAAGAAATAAAAATAAAGGTAAAATAATTTCAGAATGTATTGGAAACATTTTTTTTAATTCTTCCTATTGTTCTTTTAAATAATGTGGGCATCTAAGATATAAATAAGCCATTATTATTTTGTTTTACTTTTATTTTGTATTATTATATGGTAGCTTGGCATTGTCTCTTCATTTTTCTACATAAATGAGATGAATTCATTCTTTCACTCCTTTATTAATCTGGAAATTTTAAAAGAAACTGGGCATTTAAATGCACCATAAATGAACTCTCTCTCTATGGATGTGTGCTGAGGACACAACACTACCCCTGTGATCCTCATAGCCTTTGTGGTGTGGACATGTGTAGGAAATCACAGGCTGTAGAAAATGCTGGGTTTCGTTGGAGACTTAATCATTTCACATTATCTTGTATCAGTGATACAATTTATGTTTCTAATTATATGCCAATACCCTGTTGGGGAAAAATCATTGTTTCATGGTTAAATTTATGAGTATCATAAAGCTACTTAATTTACCACATTTAATTAGTGGGGAAATTTCTTAGAGGTAACCAATATTTTGCTGTGCTCCAATTACCAGTGTTAAGAAAGTGATTCCTCCCCCAGCTCTGCATTTCTCTAGTCCTTAGCTGGACCCTAATCAAAGGTACTTAAAACTGGGTTTTCATGCCTTTTCCTTCCTACATTTTGGTTCCATCTTTGCTTTAATCCTTGCAT
This sequence comes from Myrmecophaga tridactyla, assembly GCA_004026745.1. Classification (NCBI taxonomy): domain Eukaryota; kingdom Metazoa; phylum Chordata; class Mammalia; order Pilosa; family Myrmecophagidae; genus Myrmecophaga; species Myrmecophaga tridactyla. The sequence goes on along the minus strand of PVIY010010656.1, from coordinate 48,867 downwards.
CTTCTGCATCCATCACTGGTTAATGGTCACTGTAAAAAATTGTACAAGAAATTAAAGATACAGAACCCACCAGAAAAAATCAGATAATTACCCTTCTGATGATTCAGATTTGAAGCACAGACCCCAAGGGACTTAGGGTTTCCCAGGAAGCCAGCACCCAGGCTGATTTAGTCATGACGGGGACCTAAGATGGGCCTTGAAGGAAGCACCGTGTCAGGCATTGGTAGGGGAGATAAGGAGGTTATTCAGGAAGCGGGCACAGTATGAACAAAAGCAGAGATGGTGGAAGTGCAGGAGACAGGGAGGCGATGGAAGAGACTGGGGTAGACTATTCCAGCAAGGAAGAATTAGAAGGTGGTGATAAGGGAAAGCAGAAAGGCAGTCCAAGCCGTAAAACCACAGAGACCGAGGCTCTCACATTTGGATCATCACATTCTCGTTTTGGAAAACCACACCGGCGTCTCAGTTCTAGCACTTTCTGGAGTTGTTGCTCTGTTTATTCACTTAGTAGGCCAGCAGGTAAATGACCTACTATGAATGTGAGTGATACTACTGTAAAAATGTGAGCCGAGCCATGTTTACATCATATCCTTCTACAGAGAGCTTCCTTCTGCTTAGCATTGTCTCACAAGAGCTATTTTTATATTTTTATTAAAGTAGATCTTTCGAGTGGATAATCACCAGTTTTATAACAATTTATTTTAAAAAAAGGATGGACTGATATTGGCTGGCCTTCTGCCCCATTATGACAGGTGAATGGAGGAGACTTCCCAGAATAAATTATTTCTATTATTACAAACTTCGTCCCCAGACTGAATAAAGCTAACATGAATTAAGATATTTGTTTTGACTACTGAAAACATTAGTCCTCTTGATTAGTGAAAATAATATGCTTTTGTAAGTGTTGTTATCACATTTATACCTCTCCGATGTGGTTTCTCTCTGCTGCAAGCACACGCATGTCACGATCTAAAGCTATTGCTTTAATGACATATAGGATTGCCTTACATGATCACTTGGTCTTGTAGTTGGTGTTACATTTTTACCAAGATGAATAAAATGAAGTTATTCTCCTCCACCACCTTCTTTCCTAGAACAGATTTATTTTGCAGCTGTAGCCACCTGCTTTTAGCTCCATTTCATTAAGTTCCTTCCCCTAGGAGTACACAGTTTTCTCCTAAGAGGACTATTTCTTTTATTTGTACAACAAGAACACATTAAAAACTCATTCTTCAGCCTTATTTATTACCTGGATACTCTATCCTATTTCTCTTTAATTAGAGAAGTTGCAGTTTACAGGAAAATCAAACAAAAAGTAGAGCATTCCCGGCCACCGCCCTGTTATTCACACTTTGCATTAGTGTGGTACATTTGTTACAATTTGTGAAAGAACATTTTTGTGTACTCTTAAGTACAGTCCACTGTTTGCAATAGGGTTCACTCTTTGTGTTGTATAGTCTTCTGTGTTTTTTTTCTTTAATTTTGATTCTAGTAACATCTATACAACCTAAAATTTTCCCTTTCAACCACATTCAAATATATAAATCAGTGGTTCTTTTTTGTTTAATCGCATTTGTATTTGCTGCCTGGGTCTATATTAGTGTTGTTTATTATCCCCGTGTCTGCAATGACAAACATGCTGAAAGAAATGATGGCTGCCACGACATCAAAACCTCACCACCCCGACCTCAGTGAGCAACAAAGCCTGGTCTCTACTAATCGACAATATTTAGGATATCTTTATTGTATTTAATGTGCATATTAATACTTATATTACAGAAATCACAGTGCATGTGAGTACTTTCTAGCAATCAAGATGTGATGCATGCCTGATAGCGCCTTTCAAGCAGATGGACATATCCGAACCCTGACACTTGTCATGTACCAAGGAGTTCAGATCAGGGATTGTAGACTTCTCCTACTCCTACCAATCATTGTAAGTTGTTTTCCAAGTGGATTATTTTTAATTTTCTATTCTTTATTAATTGCATATCTTACTTGACTGTTTTCATAGCAGTTAATGTAAAGCGTATATGAAATCTCTAACCCTTTTATTAAGCAGAAATGTGTGATTGCTTCTGAATTACTCAAGAAGCATCCTGTCGACTCTGTTTCAGGTAGCAGCGTTATCTCCAGCTGCCTTCTCTCACCACATGTGTAAGGTACATAGCCCAGCTAAGCATTGCTCTTGAAGGTGACTTTCCAATCATGGTTGACATAAGATGTATGCCAAGAGAAAAAGGCCAATAAAGAATACTTTTCTGAGAGATGTATACAACTCTGTGATGTGTTTTTTTTTGCTTCTTTGTTAGTTTTAATGGTCTAAAGAACCGCTTACTTAATAAGATCAGACGCTCACAAGAAGCAATTGGCTAAAAAAATTACTCAGAAATCAAGCCTTGCAGTGCTAAAGTCCTGCCAAGGGGATTATGACAACATTCTACTGACCATAGGAGCAGACTGGCAATCCCTGACTAGACATTTGCCCAATTGTCTATTTTCTACTTGGGTTTGTGAAAATTAAGAATCAGAAACTCTTCTTTTTTCTTTTTATTTCATTTCTGGAGTGAGGCAAATGTTTTCAAAAATAATCATCATGATGAATATACTACTATGCACTGATATTGTGAGCCACTGGTTGTACACCATATACGGAGTATTTGTGTGTTAAGAATGTCGATGTTTGGGGCTGGCCACAGTGGCTCAGTGGCAGAGTTCTCACGGGCCATGACGGAGACCCAGGTTTGATTCCCGGTGCCCCTGCCCATGCGAAAAAAAAAAAGAGAATGTTCAACAACAAACGTATGTTGTTATGGTTTGAAAAGACAAAATAAATTAAATTTAGAAAGTAATAAGCAAAAAAAAGAATCAGAAACTCTAAAGATATATAGGACTCTTTACTTCATAGTGAAATTTGGTTGTGGCTTCCATCATAAACCAGCAGATGCAAAGCCACTCTTGTTAGGGTCCATTTAAAAATGGACAATTGTGAGCTGATGTCTCAGTTCCCCCACAGAGCCTGGGGACCAGCCTGGAGAGAATGTGTGCTAACTGGATACTGACCCTTTTCCTGCTAAGGTGCCTGCTTGTTTCTACAGACTGGCGGAAAGCTCCAGCTTTCATCAGGGACAGAGGTGCCTACAGGAAATCACACCGGGCCTGGACGGCGTTATAAGAAAGCAGGTACCTCCAGCCCCTGCCATATCCACCCAGCACTTCCCCTGCCCTCTTGGGGTGACCACTCTTTATCTCAAGGTGCTCCTAGGCTGTCTGAGTGCTTCCTGGAGTTGTGTTCCACAGACTAGGAAGTGCTTTCCACTTTCTCCCCAATACCAGTGGCCTGATGCGCCCAAAGCTGCTGACCATCCACTGGGCTGGAGCTCTGTCACCAAGCCCATCCTGCCCAGAGATCCTTCACCTCTACTGCATTATAACTGTGCTCTAGCAACTTCTGTTGTCTTTTCTTCCCTTTTATTTTGCAGCCACTCTTCTTTAGCGTTTCTTTCTTCTTTTCTTCTCTCTTTCACTTTTTCTTCCCATGCTTGCTGTGTTAGTTATCTATTGTTCTGTCAACAGCATTGCCAACACACTTAGTGGTTTAAAACATGCGTGGATTACCTGAGTTTCTGTGAGTCAGGGGCACAGGCATGGCTTAGATGGGTTCTGTGCAAGGTTGCAGCAAGGTGCCACAGGGCTGGGGTCAGATATGGAGGATTGCCTGGGGAAGGATCTGTTTCCAGGCTCACTTTCTTTTGGCAGAATTTGTTTCCTTGGAACTGTGGAACCGAGAACCCTGGCTTTTTCCTGGTTATTGGCCAGAGATTGCCTGCAGTGCCTCACCATGGGGGCTTCCCAAAATAACTGTATATGTCACCCCAGCCAGCAAGGGAGAGTCTCCAGCAAGATGGGTTATTCTTTTATGTAACTTAATCACACACACATAACCACACACGTCCCTCATCTTTGCTGTGGTGTATGGATTAGGCATAATCGTGAGGCATGTTCACACTAAGGAAGAGGGGACCCTGCAAGATCAGGAAGGCTAGGACACAGGGGTCGCTGGGACCACCTCATGGGTCTGTCAATCACATTCTTCTCTTCGGCCCCAGAAGCTTCATATCATTCCCATGTGCAGAATCCATTCAGCCTCTCCCAAGGTCCCCAGGTGTCTCATCTGTGACAGCATCTGCTCAAGATCTAGAATCTCTTCCAAATCAGTTCCAGCTATGGATGAGACTGTGAGTGTAGGTCCTCTCCACTTGTTGGCCTATGAAAGTGAAGAGCCACCAACGCAGAGTTTTACACCCGCCAGTTTTAAACTAAAATTGTCCACTCCTTTCCTCAGGCAGCCAACATACCATGTTTGGGCGGGCATCAATGACAGCTGTAGAAATTCAGTTCAAAAAGGACCTCACGGAAGGCACAGAAACAAACCACTGGTCTTTAACAGTTCTGAAATCCAGCCAGCCAATATTAGGAGTTTCTTAATTAGTGTATTAGTTTCCTAGCTGCTAAAATGTATATTACACAGTGGGTTGGCTTAAACAATGGAAACTTCATGGTTCATAGTTTTGAGGCTAGGAAAAGTCCAGGACTTAAGTGAGACAGGGCAACGCTTTCTCCTCTAAGACTGTGGCATTCTGGGGCTGGCTGCTTAGTGGTTCTCCATCTTCGACCTTGGCTTTTTGATATATGGAAATGTACGTACAATTTTTCCTTCTCTTTAGGGTTCCATTGACTTCCAGTTTCTTCCTCTTCCCATAGCTCTCTTTCTATGCCAAGTTTCCTTTGCATTTAAGGACTTTAGCCATATTGGATTAAGACCCACACTCATTCAGTTTGGGCACATTTAATATCCTCAAAAGTTCCATTTACAAATGGGTTTGCATCCACAGCACCAGGAATTGTAATTTGAACATTTTTTTGTGTGTGTGGGAGATGATTCATTCCCTAACATTTAGGTTTTAAGGTCTAATTCTCCATAGTCTTGGCTCCACCCTCTGGGCTCTTGGTTCCACCCCCTGAGTTGTGCATCCTCTCTCTTGAAAGGCATCTGATGTTTGCTACTCAGTAGTCTTAGCAACCTGCTTCTTTCCAGTAGAATTTTGGGAATATGACACCCTTCTTTCATTTGGTTCTTTCTCCATATCCTTCAGCCCAACTTAGCAGGGTTTTTGCTGAAATAACTTACCAAAAACTTATGGATCTCCCATGGATTTCCCTAGGGTTCCCATTCGAAACAAAAGACACACCCACATATCTTTTTCTTGATTAACTCTTCCTTACATTGAGCTCCTGCTGAGAGGCTGAGAAACAGCATCCTAATCCTTCTAAAAGACTCTGGTTTGGTTGAGAGGATATGTGAGCTATATCCTTGATCTCCTGTAAAGGACTTTTTTGCAACTGAATACTCTGCCATTTTGAGGTTTAGCAAAACCTTGTATAACCAAAACCTTAGCTTTTTCTCTATATCATGCCTCTTTTGTTTCTTCTCCTATGTTTTCCTTACAGGAAAACGTGTTTTCATGCAGGTTATCTTTCTTTACCTTCCTGTTTCCTCTACAAGAGAATGGATCTAGAATATCAAGGAACTCTACATCTGATTGTACCTTCTTAATTCCTCTTGTAGCTGCTTAGAATCGCAAAATTTCTCCACTTGCTTGAGAGAGTGGTTTCCTTGTGCCCATCTGTCAGCCTGAGTAGAAGACCCTCCCTGCTACTGACCACAAAGGCATTAGGCAGCTGTACTCAAGCAGTGAGATAGGTCCTGGAGATACACACCTACCTGTTAGGCACCAATCAGCCTAGAATTCAGGGCCCTGTGTTTTTATTTATGTATTTATTTGGCATGGGCAGGCTCCGGGAATTGAGCCCGAGTCTCTGGCATGGCAGGTGAGAATTCTGCCACTGAGTCACCATGCACTGCCCTCAGGGCCATACATTTTTAATAAATAAAAAGCAGATGTTTAAGAGTTTAGAGGACCAACATTTTCTTCTTAATCTATGATTTCTGATAATTAGGTTTTTATTGTTTTCATTAAAACTCATCAGAACTCTAATTTAATAGGTTATTGAAGTGCTCATGAGTTCATGTGGGAGTTGTTCTGAATACAACTTAAAAGTTAACAGCTTAAAATGCAACTAGATTTTCTTATGAGGCCTCTTCAATGTTAGAAAGGATCGTTTTCCAAGACAAGCATAGAAAAATATACTTCAAATAGAGTTAAGTTTTAAAATGAAAAGTGGTCCATTGAATAGTGTGTTTGGCTTTTGGATTGTGTTTATTTTTTTCGCCTTGAAGAAATATAAAACAGTAGGCCCCTGGAACAGAAAGAAATAGTACCAGTAAATAATTCACAAATTTATTTTCTTTGAATGACATACAAGCAAGAAAAAAACTAAGAAGTAGGATTAAATTGAAATATATTGAAAGAGACAAGAAAAACCTGCAGTGTCTGAGACTGCAAAAGTAGTCATAAAGATTTAGATTACAAAGATGACAGAAAAATCTTGGAAGCAGGAGAGATGGGAGGCAGTTTTAGCTACATCTGCAGTGTTCTATTTACTTTTTAATGGATACAAAATGTTAACCCTCCTTAATACTGCTATTTTGGGGTAGGTTTGAAATAGTTCATAGTTCAAAAGCATGATAATGATCAAATCACAGCTGCAGATTTAAACTAAGATTACTTGGGTGAATAGGAATCTCATGCGATCCATATGTTTATAATAAGGAGGGGAAGTCAAATTATGACCAAAAAAATCTCAGTTAGATATAAAGCAGGATAGTAGACACTCAACTGAAGCAAAGCTACTTTAGTATTGGAAGGAGAGAGAAACTCATTTAAGAGACGTCTCATAGCTTATTTGATCATTTAAATATAAAATGGTTATTTTGTGTCTAGGACATTAAATTACCATAACTGGGTATGAGCTTTGCTGAGACTTATGAGCCGCCTGAGTTTTTTGGATGATGAGTTGATCACTCACACACAGCTTCAAGGGCCCCAAGCTCCACGTCCCATCAGTGAAGGAGGAAGCTGCAGAGAGGGGAGGTCCTTAGAAGCACCTTCAAACCTGCATGGTCTGCGAGCTCGGGTTTGGGCCTTCCACCCCTGGAGCCAATGTCACAACTCCACTCATACCTGGTGGTCTCTGAATGAGATGAAGAGTTCAACTTTAATTCACGACTAGAGACCAGACAATGAATACGTTCTTACACAGCAGTGCGAAACCACCGTGGGGGCACAGAGAGTTTGAGGTCAACACGAGCATCAGAGTTGATGGGTTTCAACTGTGCAGGACGGCTACAGCTTGAGAACACCTTTATGGCTGTACATACAATAGTGAACTGTACTCATTTTCCCATCGGCCGATCTGAGTTGTGAGATGTGCACAGTCCAGAATTGGCTTCCAGACAGTGTCATGCTCATCAGAATCTCTCAAAACTTTATCAGAATGAATCAGGGAAAGCTTCCTGTCTTCAAATATATCACAATCCAAATCAGAAGTGAAGGGATACTGGATGCTTAGCCAACAGAACATGCTGCTTGCGTGCAGGGATGCCAGCTCCAGGTATAATTCGAATTTGAAGTTGGAAAAAAAAAACAGATGTACAGGGAAGAGGTCCTGTGTGCATAAGCGAGAAGGGGCACAGCTTGCCAGCAGCAGCCAATCACGGGCAACACTGGGACAAATTCTGGCCCTCCCTTGATGGAAAACTCTCAGAGAGCAGTTTACATGAGAGCTACCTACCAGCTGAGGGCAAGAGACAGGAAGGACATCTAAAGGTGAAACCATTAAGATGAAAATGACATTAGAGATGTATGAAAGCCTTTGGTCAATTAACCCTTAAGTAAAATGAGATCATTCAAATTTTATATTGAAACATTTATATATAGGAATAGCTGAGGCAATTGGCAAGTTAGGGAGATGCATTATAATGCTTGGCTGTAGCAGTTCAATAGCAGCATATTAATACAGATATCAGTAAAGAGATAATGGATCCGTAAATAAATCTAAACACAGATACAGATGTAGCATATAGCAAATTTGGCAATTCAATTCATTGAAGTAAAATGAATTATTCAATAAGCAGTACTGGGGCAAACAGCCTTCTGGGAATAAATGAATAAGGCTAGATCTATGTATGATACCTTATATCAAAATGCACCTCTGATGAACTAAAGATTTAAAATAAAATTTAAGGGTTAATTTAGTGAGAGCTCACATCTTTCCAATATTGCTTATGTGTTCATTGCCCTCATGCCCTTACCTGTGGGATGTTCTCCAGAATGTCCCTCCATCTCTGCTAAATCCAACCCAACCTTAATGGCTCCACTCAGAAGTTAATACTTTTTCCATTGAGTCATCTTAAATACCCTTTTCCTTTTCTGTCCTTTAGCCCTTTAGTTTTTACTTCTCTTTTCTATACCTGTTCATCCCTTACACAGAGCATGCAAATTATTTCATTTAGCTTTAAACAACTTGGAAACAGGGGCTGTGGTGTATTTATTTCTGCATCCCTGATTCCTAATCCCTTGCTTTGCAAAATTAGCAGTCTTAAATAGACTGAACTGTCGCTTGGAATTGGAGGTGGTGTAGGGATGGCAGGCCAGAGGACAATTAAATATGTAATCACATCAACAGCACATCCAGAGTCATATTCATCAACGTAACAGCTTTAATGTTCTATGTAATAGAGTGGTCGCTGAAGTGGCATATAACTAGATATCCAAGATGATCAAAATCTGCTTCATGAAAATGCTGTCTCTGACAAAACCTGTAATGGACTATGGCCGGGTCAGGTGAGACATAGCTTTAAAAGAAAGAAACAGTATAATTGATTTAGGACAGAATAGTCTTCTTATGTAAACAACAGAAACTAATGCTGTCAACTTTAATTTCTTTTTTAAAAAAAAAGGACACTAAGATGGGTCACCATCCAGAGAAAGTTGTGAGTGTCTAAGTTTTAAGAAGATAGAAAGCAGGATGACTCAGTTTCCTGCGCTCGTAGGAACTCCTCTTGCCTTCTGAGTAGCTGCTCCTCTGCCTTCAAGGGTCAGATTTCTTGGAAACGGGATCTGAGTGGGCTGGTATTAGATAAATCTCTTTTTCTTAAATAAATAGGGGATAAGAGGGTAGCACAGATTACAGAGGCAATTGTAATCTCTACTGCTTCCCTATGTGGTGTCTGTTGCAAACAATTTGGGACCAGATTCTCTAAGAAAATGAATAAACAAGATTCGGTTTTATAACCTTCCTTACAGCTACCAGCATCCATTTCTTTGACACTCACTCTTCTTTTCCCACCCCTCCTCCCTCCGTACCAAATGGAACCAAGAGGCATAAAAGGATTCTTACACTCATTATCACCTGGGAGCAAAATCGACCTGCTCCTTTCATTCTTGGCGCTTTTCTTTAGATTAGTCCTGAGAGCTCTTTGACAAGGCTCAGACTTTTCCTTTTGGGGAAGTTCTTCACGCCTTACCTAGGTAAGACAAAAGAGATGTTTAGTAGCATTAGGGTGAGATGAATCTTAATCATGTGGCTCTTATAAACTAATAACATCGGCTTTTGAACAGTCACCATTCCGCCTTACAAAGCATTTCAAGTGGCGACACAGAGGAGCTGTTCAATTCTTAGAGTCAATAATTTATTTCTAGACCCTTCTAGCTCATGTTGTTTCAAGGTACATTTATTAAACATTATTTTAAACATTGGTAGGTTCCCTGGCTTCTTTAGGCATTCTTTATGGGTCATTAATGGCTGTAGCACACCAGTAAGTGAAATTAGAGTGTAATTGCTTTTAAACGCTTCTGAGTAATTTTCACATTTTGAAAAACAAATATAATTACGCTCGGGATGGTCTGCTCAGTCTAGCTAAATGGTGAAAGAAAAGGGGAAAGTTGATCAAAGACTAAAGACCTCCGTTTTCTTGGAAGTTTGTGATGGTTCAATTTGGAACACCCAGGTGTGCATTGTGGAAGTCATGTGTCACTCCCTGAGTAAATCTCCTTTGACAAGAGCAGTGATTTCTAAGCCTTCACGGACATATCAATCACCCAGCAATTCCTCACCACCCCTCTTCCTGACACCTGCTAAAAAAAAATCCTGGTTTTCTCAAGTGGAGGGAAATCTTCTCAGCTGTGACTGTTTCTCCTCTGGGTACTTGGGCCTTTTAGCTTTTTCCTTAGATTCCTCTTTGTCTGCATTTTCATGGACCCCAGGAGAAGTAGAGCCCATTCTGAGTCCACAGCAATCTTCTTTTGAATTATGAACCTTTTCACCCGACAGGACGTGGCTTTAGGAAAGAACCCAAGCCTGAGAAGCTGGTCCTGCACAGCTGCCTGCAAAGTTGCACTCTCAGGTGCGAATGTCAGGGTCTTAATCTGAAACATTTCATTACTGAGCCCTGTGCAATAGTCAGCAGGCACAGGAGTTTCTCAGAGCAGCCTCTCTGATGTGTAGTGTTCCTTTTTAGATAGAAATGCTGTAGAAATGCCCCCTCTGAACACAGGATACATTTTCTTTGATTGGATTGTACTTTTAAATTTTTTCCTGAGTGTTTTATTTACATTAACCATTCAGCAACTTGCTTTTATTAGTGGAGTTTTTAAAATTACTTTGGTTTGGGGCCAATATTTGTCTGTGATTTCTTCAATATCATAGAAAATTCAATGCCCATTGAACTAGATCAGAACCTGGGCTGGGCTTTAGAGTCATAGAGAACTGGTTTTGAAACTAAGAATCAGTTATCAACTGGGGATGTGGGTAATTTAACTTCTGTAAGCCCTAGTTTCCTCAGCTACATAAAGGGCATATTTGTGTGTGTGTGTGTGTGTGTGAGAATTAAAGAAGTGTGCTCAGTGCTTGCCATAAAGCCAGTGCCCAGTAAGGGTTTTCAATGTTGTCATTTTCTGTCATTTTATTACTATCTTTTCCCTTTGTTATCACAGTTGTGCTATTGAAATATGAGCATCTTTTCTAATCAAGCAGTTTGTCTATTTTACCTCTATCTAGTTTTTGCTCAAATATGCAAAATGCCGTAACATAAATGCTACATTATGTATTGATGCTAATGCAAGGTCAAACATTGATCTTGCTTCATTTTCTCCAAATGGTTTAAAATAATTTTTAAAAATCTAAGCAAAAATGAGCTTTTGTTTGATGCTCTCTGTTATAGATTGAATTGTGTCTTGCCAAAAACAGAATGTGTTGAAGTCCTAGTACCCAGAACCTCAAAATATGGATCGTAACAGATGGAATTAGGCAAGTCATACGAGGTCATACAGGAGTAGGCTGGGCCTCTAATCCAACATGACCAGTGTGCCCTTATCGGAAGGAGGAAACGTGAACACAGGGAGACAGAGACAAAGCTGCGTGCCACGGAGCATCTGAGAATGCCGTGGATTGGCCGGCCACCGCCGGAAGGTACAAGAGGCATGGAAATGGGCTCTTCCTTATGGACTTTGAGTTATGGTCCTGCCAACTCCTTGATTTTGGGTTTCTAGGCTCCAGAACTGGGAGACAATAAATTTCTGTTGTTTTAAGTCACCTGGTTTGTGCTGCTTTCTTACAGTGGCCTGGGAAACTGAAAGCTACCCGCTTACAAATACATACACATCTAAGGACCTGAAGTAATTCATCAGTCAAAGATGAACAAGTGTCTTATAACTTATGTCTCATATAATATTATCAATATAATGTTCCATAGCTTTTTTCCCTGTTCTTTCTTCGTGTTTCTATATGGTCCTAGACTCCTATTTCTGATATTTTTCATAACTTGATCCGAGGGAGGATGAATTTGAAGTTCCCTTATTTTGGTGACAAGACGTTTCTTTTTAAACCCTTATTGCATGGGACCCTAAAAACAGCATTCGTTTAAGCTGGCCTTCCTAAGTCTCCATCCTTACTTTCCCAAGTTGCCATGCCCGTTCATTCAGTTAGGAAAGGGAAAAAAATCAGAGGCACAAAAAATTAGAGAGAAATAAACTTATCATTATTTGTTTTTTGAAAACGGACAATAGTCTGAAAAAAACAAGCAGTAAGAGGATTCAGTAATTTGCCATCCTATGAAGGTAATCTCAAATGTCAATGCTTTTTTTTTCTCCATATAAATAAATAAATAGTTAAAAATGGACCCTCATTTTCATAGTATCAGAAACAAAAAATTAACAAACAATGTTCCAAAATCTATATGAAGATATACTGAAAACAGCATTAAAGGGCATAATAGCAGACTTGAATAAATCCCTTTCTTCAGATATTCAAGACTTAATATTAGAAAGATGTGAGCTCTCACTAAATTAACCCTTAAGTAAAATGAGATCATTCAAATTTTATATTGAAACATTTATATGTAGGAATAGCTGAGGCAATTGGTAAGTTGGGGAAATACATCATAAAGCTTGGCTGTAGCAGTTAAATAGCAACATATTAATACAGATATCAGTAAAGAGATAATGGAGTCCATAAATAAATCTAAATACATATACAGATGCAGCTTATAACAAATTTGGCAATTCAATTCATTGCAGTAAAATGAATTATTCAATAAACATTACTGGGACAAACAGCCATCTGGGAATAAATAAATAAGGCTAGATCTATGTTTGATATCTAATATCAAAGTGCATGTTTGATGAACCAAAATTTAAAATGAAGCTGTCACAGAGAAAGTGCTACAATCCAGGAGAATGTTTCTGTATATGTAGGCATGGGCATGTAATTCTGAGCAAGACATAAAGCCAGATGCCACAGAAGAAAAGAGGAAATTAGCCTAATGAAAAAAAAAGCTATCAAAAGACTTCGAATAAAAATTGAGGAAAAATTTTACTATATACCACATAGAGCTAATTTTTTTAGGTTATAAAGTAATCATACAAACCAAAATTTCACGTAAAATAGGAAAATATATTAATAGATAATTCATAAAAAGAAAAATGATTTATGAATATATGAAAAATATTGACTCTTATAACTGAAGAAATGCTGATTATAATAGCATTTAATGTTACTTAAACTATCAGAATTGAACAGGACAAAAGATGTGCTGACATTCTTGCTCAGGGTAATACTTTCCAAATTGTGAAATGGTATACATTTATTTTCTTTCATTTTCATAGTTGTGTATTTAAGATCTCTTAGCATAAAATGTAAAGAGTACATCAGATCAGTTATATCCTTGATATTAATGCTTAACATATGACTAGACTTAGAAAAATAATTTTGAAGAAAAATATTAAACAAATAGTAAAATCTGATATTTACTGAATGTTTAATATGTGCCAGACCTTATGCCATATGCTTTGTTGATAATTATTTAATAAATCCTCACAACAGCTCTATTAGGCTCAGTTTACAGCTTAAGAGACTAAGGCACAGAGAGGTTAAATCGGTTGAGTAACGTCACACAGCTAGCTATGATGAAGCAAGGACTTGAATCCAGGCTGTCTGCCTTCTGGGCCAATATGCACAAATACTTCACCACAGTACAGGAACTTCTGCCTCAGTATGAGGGGAAGCAGGAGCTGTCAGCACTGGTGGGAGCATAACATGCCCCAGCCCTTGGAGGGTAACTTCTATAAAATGAAATCAAGGCATCTAACAACACCTAATTTACAGTGCTCTGAAGGGTGATACTCCAAAAGGAGCAGTCCTTTACGCTCATTCAGGGTGCTGGATAAACCAGGTAACGATCCACTTCAAGGAATTAATGCCACAGGCATACTCACAGATGTGCACATGAAGTACCTTTAAGACTGACTAGTCAATCACATCATTGATTACAATCATGATCTAGTTCTCTATCAATAGATGAACAAATACACATATTAGGGTGCCTTCATTTTATGGAATAGTATAATTTGGATATTCTTTTCTGTGAAAAGAATGACATAAATATATTTATTTATTTAATGACCTTTAGGATACATTTTTTAAAGGAAAGTACAGAACGGTGTGTATATTATGCTTCCCCTTTGAAATTCCCAAAATGAATATCCGCATTTATTGCAGGCAAAATATTTTTGGCAGGGTACATGAGAAATCATTAATAGTATTTCCCCCTTCAGAGAAAAGGCCTAAGAACTAAAAATATGAAATAAATGGAATTTTTAAACCATGTACATGTATTCCTTGCCAATTAAATACTATATTTTTTTAAAGTTTAGAAGAAGAAAAGGGAGAAAGCTAAATCATACTTTTATGCAATTTCTTTTACCCACTGAAATATCCTCAGAATATTTTGGAAGACACAATCTACCAGGGCCTCAGAGCTACCCTGCAGGATTTTGCTGGGTCTACCAAGAATGCAAGTCCTTGACTGCTCCTAAGCCAGGTCATTTCTCAGGGTGTGTTTGCTGCAGGCAACCTTGACACATCCGGTAAGGTCTCTGCTCAGACAAACAGAGGCTTGTGTCCTAGGGCTGTAAAATCAGTGACTTCCTTCAAGTTCAACGTTCTCTCCTGTAACGTACCCACCGCCTGTGTCAGCAGTCATCCTGGACCCTGTGTTTCATTCCCATGGGATGAAGGGAATATGGGAACTAATGCAAATAGTGTGAAGTTCTAGCTACTGTTTTGACCATGAGTAAGAAATTTCTTTGTCTCTGACCCAGGAGTCTCATGTCTTCTACCGACATCTGTAAAACAGAAACATGTAGGCTTGTTAATTTGTAAGTAGTATAATGGATTGGACCCTTCACAGATCCTGCACCATTCCTGGCAGGATGGAGGCCAGGTGGCAAAATTGTCAGAGTGATGAATGTGGGTCACTGTCTTGAAATAAGGATAGGTCTTGAGGTAAGTGATAGGTCTTAACAAATGATAGACAGTGGTGGTGGATGGTCAGTAGGACGTGTGACATCATTGGATGTCCACTGAGAAGAAACTTTCATGAGCTTTCTAGTGGAACAGAGCATGTGGAGTGGGAGTGGGGGGAGGACATGGGGCTTCTGACAGAGCAGAAGGGGTGGCACATGATTCAATTATTTGATTTTATGAAAAACAGGTACTGTTCATCTCCCACATCTCAAGTTGCAATATTTATTAATGGGCATACATTCACCTACTGGAAATACGTATCAGTAGGTGGCATCAAATAGTATTTTCAGTATTCAGTATAGTAATTAAAAAATAAAAACACATCTTTTTCTATTTACTTAATAAATCTTGATCATTGCCCTTGTTGCGTGTCTCTGACCATCTTGTGGTGTGGTGGGAAGAGCCCCTGGCTGAGGAAGAATTGGATCCTACTTCTAAGTTGGCTTCTAACAAGTTGTGGAACCTAGAACAAGTTATTCTACATCCATGGAGTATTTTTCTGTAATTCTAAAGGAGGGGTAGAGTGGAATCCTGATTTCCATTGGGTTGAACCCTATGAAATTGTCAATGTCCAACCAATTTGACTTGCATAATGACAAATTTTGTATAGTTCAACTTATCAGATGATCCCTAATTCTCTAATGTATATTAAAGTTCATTATCAATAAATATATTCAGTTTTTAAAAATTCTCAATGGTAGACCTTTTCCTTATCCCAAAGTTGCATGAGAAAACAAATTTAAAACAGAGTAGTGCTACAGCATCTCAAAGGGGAGAAATCTAGAAGAAGCATACACAGTATGTCAGTTTGAAGGTATTATGTACCCCAGAAAAGCCAAGCTCTAGTCCTGATCCAATCTTGTGGGGCCAGCCATTTCTTTTAATTCTGATTCAATCTCGTAGGGTGGAAACTTTTGATTTGATTATCTTCATAGAGATGTGATGTGGCCGATTGTGGGTGTGACCTTTTGATTAGAATGAGATGTGACTCCACCCATTCAAGGTGGTCTTGTTTAGTTTACTGAGTCCCTCAAAAGAGGAAACATTTTAGACAGAGCTCAGAACAGAGCTGTGGGAGATGCTTGGAGAGCAGTTACTTCAGAGACATGGATGCTTGGAGTGCCTGCAGAGAGCGTAGATGCCTAGACACAGGCTGAGCCCAACAGATGTCACCATGTGCCTTCCCATGAGATGCTAAGCAAGCCAGAACCCAGAGTTTTGTCCCAGAGGAACTGAGTGAAGGCCCACAGACACTTAGAGAGGAAACTACTGGCATCAGAAGCCAGAAACAACGAAACTGGGAACAAGGACCAGCACATACCAGCCACGTGTCTTCCTAGCTGACAGAGGTGTTCCAAATCCATCAGCCTTTCTTGAATTAAGGTATCTTTCTCCAGATGCCTTAGTTAGAATATATTGATATTTATAGTTAGAACTATAAACTTGTAACATTTTAAATTCCAATTTTAAAAGCCGTTCCATTTCTGGTATATTGCATTCTGGCAGCTTAACACACTAATACACATAGTCAAGGCTTTTTAATAGATATTTTGCATGCAGTAGAATAAGGATGCAGTGCCTGTGGAGAAATCCTTTGGATACTATGACAGATTTAAATTTTGGAAAAAGATTCAAGGGTTCAGTGCACTTGCCTAGAAATAGCTGTGGGCAGGAAAGGAGACAAGTGAGCAATGAAAATACCAGACTAAAGCTTCAGTGCAATGTCTACAAAACAGAGAGAGAAGTTCCGAAAAATCTAAATTGATCTGCATTGTGCAAATGAAGGTTTTATTTGTATTTGAACTTCTAGCTTCTATTTTGTATTCTTTAATGCCCTTATTAATCATTCAAAGTGCTTGTCTACCTTTCAGCACTTCAAACTTAATATCTTTCTTTTAAAAAAGAGAAAAAGGAAAATAAAACTGCTTGAGCAGTGGAAAGAGATCTCCAGGGAGCTATGGTCGTACATTGCTGCAAAAGCTCTATTAGTTAGAGTTCTCACCAAGGGAAAATTTAGATACATAAAAAGGCTTATATTTATTGTAAAGAACTTTGAGGTGAATCACCAAAAAATAGTCTACAAAATAGTGGAAAATTATCATGGCAATATTTTTTTCCATCTTTGTATCACACAATAATAAGAGAAATGGCCAATAAATTACATTGCCAAAATTTATCCTTGAATTAAATAAAAAACATACTTATCAATTATTTAAAGAAGCTCACAGTGGCATCCAGGCTCTCTTAAAAAATTTCCATGCCAAAGACTCAAAACTGAAAGGAATTAGGTCTATCCTATCTCATTCATTTCCTGTGCATACATGATAGGTTTCTCTATGAGCTATTTTAGGATAAGTGGTGGATGTTAGATTCAAGTTCTTCAGAACTTATTCTCTGAGCTAAATTCCCAATTTAAATTGATGACTCAAAATATTTTCAGAAAATTTTTACCCAAAGAGAATTACATTGGTAGGGTATGGATGAGCATAGTAGGCTCTCGGTGATATCTGTATTTGAGAAAATTATTTTCCTCTTACTGCTTTCTAAATGCTCTCATGATACCAGCTTTAGGCATTGCCCAGGGTTTCCAGTTGTCAGGGGTCCTGTTGGATCACAAACTAGAACAAGTCTCTCCCTGCCAGAGCTCCAAGGAAAGTCATTGCTGAGCTGGCCATCCCTCCCATGGCCATCCTTGATCTTGGCTACCCAAGTGGATCTCCATGGGTGGAAATTCAGTTATTGCTGAGCTGGCCATCCCTTCCACCACCAACCTTGTTCTTGCTCACTCAGGTGGATCTCCTTGGATGGAAAGCCAGTAGCATCACTGTAACTCTGAGCTAACATTGTACTGGATGAAGGTTAATGAAAAACACCTTCTCTTTATACATATTCATTCTAGCACTAGCTTTCTGAAAATATGGCCCCACCTCAGTGACCTAACCCTAGAGTGACTTGAATATGAGAAATGTCAACCCAGGACACTATTTTCAAATAGTAAGTAAATGGGGGGCAAGCTGGAAGGCAGGGCACAAGGCAGTTGTATTGGATCGAGCTGTGTACCCTTGTGTGGACATGTCCTTGGTCTTGGTTCACAATCTAGTGGTGTGGACTCATTATAACAGGGTCTCTTGAAAATGTCCACTAAGGTGGAACTCAATTGAATCAGGCTGGGCTTTCATCCAGAGTACTGCAGTCTTTTATAAGCTGAGTTGAAATCAGACATAGAGAGGTGCCACGGGGACACCTAGAAGCCAGAAGTCAATGCAACCCAGAGGAGAAAACAGGAGATGTAATCACATGCAATGCCATGTGATGGGGAAGCCAAGGACCAAGGATCTCCAGAAGCCAGCCCCAGAGTGCCACAAGCTTCTCAAAGAAGCATCCCCCAGCCAATGCCCTGATTTTGGAGTTCTCCTAGACTCAAAACTGTGAGCCAATCAATTTCCATAGTTTAAGGGAACCCGTTTTATGGCATTTATTTCATCAGCCAGGAAAATAAAACAAGACTATTTCAAAATAGATTTGAAGAGGAAATCATCTGTGGTTTTATAATGTGTTGACAAAACACTTATATGTATTCTCTCAGTTAAAAGACTTAATCCCTAATTTCTTCATTTTGCAATAAAATAGGGATTCAGAAAGATGAAGTGATTAAAGATAAAGATGAAGGTGACAGGGTAGGAATTCCAATCCAGTCCATCAATGTGAAAACTATTATCATTTTTCCCTCCATAGCCCATGGCTGCAACCCTATGCTTGTGGGCCCATTAAAATTGGGTGAGGGATCCTAAAAACTCACTATCTCTGAAGAGCCCTCACGACTCCCTGGGAATCAGCATTGACCAGCCACATCTGAGTCTGCGGACTGAGGCAAGACACTGCTCACTGAGGAGGGCAGTGAGCTCTATGGGGGTAAAAGAGCCTGAGGATTCTCACTGTTCATCTTCCCTGTGACAATCCCAGGGATAACAAGACCCAGTCGTAAGCTCAGCTGGCCAGGAGAACTCACCTAATGGGTCCAAGTTAGAAGCCAGAAAGCATAGAAAAAAGTTTCCCAGGAGCCAGTAAATTGTGCACCAAGGAGGCAGCTGAGAATGTTGACTACTATTCTTTATTTAATGGAATCTTTGACATATAAATGTTGAGCTGAAAATGCCTTGTGTTAGGACTTTGTAGATCAATTCATGTTGTAAATAAGAAGTATCTATCTTAAATATGATTAAGAATTTTGAAACAAATCCAGTACTCTAAATCTGCTAGAGAAAAAGCATCTTGGATGGCAAGGGAGCAACTGAGAAATTCTGTTTTTCAATATGTCAGCTTTACTTGGAGTGTTTAATGTTAAAAAGAGTAGTGAAAGCTTTTTCAGTGCTTACACAGCTATACAATTTTTAAGAAAAACAGCCTCGTGCAGAAACACCAAAAAGAGAGATTATACACACCCTTGAATCAATCTGACTCCTAACAGGTTTAACTTGAAAAGTGTGAAACAGATACAACATTAGGAGTGCAATTATAGACATTATAGATCAATGGGACAATAAGATTTTATAGAACAAAATACCCTTGATCACAAGGCTTGCTTAAGATTTGTCTCTGAAATGTACTGGAAGGAAACAGCTATACAATCAAATTGATGAATCGAGCTACAATACTATCTTCAATAGTGAATATATTGAAATGTTCAATATATGAGCCACTTACTTTGGCACAGTCTTTATCCATATTTCATGCTCTGTCTACGGGACGCATTTGAGTCAAAATAGCAAAGAGAGCAAAATTAGTCTTTTGTAATTTCTCATTGTTTCCATTTTTAAAAAACTCAGTCTGTATCAGTTGTCCTCAGAAGTCTATGAGGCTAAAATTAGACTCCTGTTTGTTTGCTAAAGCTACTGAAATGCCTTATACCAGAAACGTGTTGGCTTTTACAATGGGGATTTATTAGCAAATTTACAGATCTAAATCCTTGAAAATGTCCAAATTAGGGCATCAACAGGATGATACGGTCTCTGAAGCCAGGCTGCTGGCATCTGAGACACCTTTGTCACATAGGAAGTCAAAACTTCAGCATCTGCTGGTCCTCCTCTCCCAGGTTTCACTGCTTTCAGCGTCTAGCTTCAGTGGGTATGTCCTTGTCTCTCAGTTTCAAGGAGCTTTCCTGAGCTCTCTGGGTTTCATCTCTGTGCATCCAATATCCTCTCATAAAAGACTCCAGCAAGTGGATAAAGATCCACCTGAATGGGGTGGATCACATCTCAGTGGAAATAACCTAATCAAAACATCCTACCCATGATAGGTCTGCAGCCGCAGGAATGGATTAAAAGAACATGGCCTTTTTTGGGGTACATAACCAGCCTCAAACCAGCCCAACTCCCCAAGTAAAGGAACCAGGTCTTATCCTCTTCATCATTTACTTTCCGGAGCTTAATATAATACCTGACACACATATCTTATTTAATGAATCTTTATGAATGAAAAAAAGATCAATGGCATTAACTGAGAAGTAGCCACAACAAAAGGGTATTTACATTTTAATGAGAAACTCTATGAACCTGAAAAACTTTTAAGACCCAAGCAATAAATGTTTAGATGCTGGCACTTCATCACTTAGAATGGGGGAACTGGAGGTGATAGGGCCTCTTTTGTCTCCTCCTCCAGGAAACTGGACGTCTGATTCAAATGCAGAGCTCCCCATCTCCCCTCTTCCCTCACAGATACCCTGGAATTCTAGTTAGAGATTTGCTTCATTTCTTAAATAGAATATATTTGGGAGAGTAGAGATTAAGATTATCTGTCAGGATTAATGAGCCTTAATTATCAGCTACTAGTCAGTGTACCTTAATTTAATAAAATGTTTCCTGATAACCCACTCTATAGTAGTTATTGTGCTAGGCATGGGTGCTCAGAGTGACAACTGGGGAGAGGTGGGAACTACACATAATGACAGTTATACCAATATGATCACACTTGAGAGTAAAGAGCAATACCAGCAGCCATGACAAGGACTACTGTTGCATTCTGACTGCTGGGATGAGGGGATGGCTTAGCTAGGGCATCAGGGAAGGTGAAACAGAAGAGGTACTATTTGATTTAAAAGCTGGATGGTAAAAAGAACCAACCTGGGAAGATCTGGGGGGAGAACTCTGCAAGATAGAATGGAGAGCAAGTCTAAATATAAGGGGATAAGAAGAAACCCAATGTGTATCAAGCAAAGAGGAAAGGCCATCTCACATAGAGATCAGGAAATGAGTGGGAAGGTGGTAGGAGAGGAAACAGGCTGGGTAGAGTTGTGTGGCTCTCAGATGATGCAGGCTGTTGTCTGGGGACTGCTGGGTTTGGTGGTTACAAAGATGCTGGTGATAAATGAAGCAACAAGTGAAGAGAACTGCAGAAGAACATGCACTCATAATGTGTGCAGTGGTTTGGAATTTTATGTATCTGTTTTGGTTTGTTAATACCGTCAGAAATGCAATATACCAGAAATGGATTGACTTTTATCAAGGGAATTTATTAAGTTACAAATTTACCATTCTATGGCCATATAAACGTCATTACTAAAGGCATCCAGAGAAAAATACCTTAACCCATGAAATGGCCAATGACATTTTGGGTTTCTCTGTCAAAGGCACATGGAAAAGTCTACTAGCTTTCTCTCCTTGCTTCTCGTTTCAAAATTGCTTCCCTGGGGTCGTTCTCTTTCTGCATTTCCAAAAGTCTCTCTCTGTGTGGGCTCTGAGGCTTTTTCCAAAATGATTCCCTCATAAAGGACTCCAGTAAGCAATGCACCTTGAATGGGTGGAGACACATCTTATGGAAGCCACCTAATCAAAAGGTCCCAGCTATAGTTGGGTGGGTTACATTTCCATGGAAACAACTTAATCAAAAAGATCCCACCCAGCAATACTGAATCAGGATTAAAGAGCATTTTTCCTCTTTTCTGGGGTGCAGAGCAATTTCAAACAGGTGCAGTATCCCAGAAAAACATGTTCTTAAATTTAATCCATTCCTGTGGGTATGAATCCATTGTAAGTAGGACCTTTGGATGAGGCTCCTTCAGTTTAGGTGTGGCCCAGCCCAATCAGGATGGGTCTTACTCCCATTACTGGAGTCCTTTATAAACAAAATGAAATTCAGAAAGAGAGAGAAAGCCACAGAGGGAGCATCCAGGAGAGGCCGCCATGTGCACTGCCATGTGACAAGCTAAGGACCATGGATTCCCAGCAGCCAGCTCAGAATGCCAGTCTTTAGGAAGAAAGCATCGCCTTGATGATGCCTTGATTTGGACTTTCTTTCAGCCTCAAAACCGTGAGCTATTGACTCCCTCTCTGTTGTTTAAGATGCCCCACTGCATGGTATTTGCTTGAGCAGCCCAGGAAGCTACAACAATTTGAAACTTGTTTGCTGGTCATGCTAAGCTTAGAAAACCAGAATGTGTATGTCCATCCACAAGGCGGGGGCTGTGGAACTGCTACTGCACAGCCTGTGTATGTGGACAGTGCCAGTCCAAAAAATCAATATGCTTATCACATATGGGGATTCAGGCGATAAGAAGAATACAAGTTCGAAGGCTCCTGATATTGTTGAAAAGAATTTTGACTGCAAGGTAAAATATTCTGGAAGGAATAGGAAATGCTGATGTTCACTTGAGAATTTAGTAAGAGTTCAACTGAATTCACAGTTTAAAAAAAAAACTATTTAATCCAGAATTATCCCCTAAGAAACCCAACACTTGCAGTGAAATATGGAGACATGAAATAAAGCAAACTTCCTTGGTTTTTTGGGTCTTGAGCATCCTTTGTTTAGTATCCTTTCATCTGTCTGATTCTTACCCCAAAAAGAGAGCTCCACACATTCTGTATTTTGTGAAACTGTCAGAGTTTCCATCCCTCCCTGCCCATCTGTCTTCTTTGTAAACTTTAGGACAGACACCTGGCCACAGCTCTGGACAGATCTCCTGTTAGCAGGGCAGGGACATGACCAGGATCACCTTCCATGGCACATCCAGGCTTCCTGGGACTCAGTGCTCCTGCGCTGCACATGGCTCTGAAGCTGGTGGGCATTCACCTGCTAAATCCCTGTCTAGAAACCGGGGAAGGGTGAGTGTGAAGTTCCATCTCGTTCTTATCCTCCAAAAAGGGGACAGGCAGGAGAAAGGATGAGGGACAGCTCCATGAGGAGGTTTAGATATTTCCCTGAAAATAGAAACACTATGTGGACTAGCCAGTGACAGAAAAAATATATACACTAAATTAGGATATTTTGGCAACATCACTGAAATTAAAAGAGAGAGAAAGAGTAAAGCAGATGACACTACATTCCCCCCCTTCACTCACTGCCTGTCCCCGATGGGCAGCTCGTGACCTGTAGCCCCCCGCCTGCCTCTGCTGGCCCTGCTTCTCATCCCCCAGGGAGGGACCAGCTACAAAGAGGGAAGGGCTGGCTGGTGGGGCCCAGGGCATTCTCCTGGAGGCCCCCTGCCTGATAATCAGCCATACCAGAAGTGGACACACAGGGACCCGATGGGAGGACCCCGACACAGGGCACTTGACACAGGACAAAGGTGCTTTGTTAACCCCCCTGCTGGGCAAGCGAGCTCAGCTTGACAGAGCCGGGCCCTCCCCCTGCTGGCCCCTTGCCCCTGGCTGCAGATCACAGGGTTGCCCCAGGGAAGGTGAAGAGGGGTGCAGGGAGCATGCACGCACAGCCCAGAAGAACAGACGGCATGTCCAGAGGCCGCCTCCCAAGTAAGAGTAGGAGTAAGGGGAGGGAGAGCACACCTCTTCTGTGATGTGTTCAACCACTTCCAGTGATCAGGAAAGGAACCGTGTTGAGAAAACTAACCTATCGTCCCCCCCAGGACGACAATGAGCTTATTTACAATGAGCTCATTGTAAATAAGAACAGGAATGCAGATGAAAATTCAGACCATGTCTAAATTTGGGCACATAATTAAAGCTACCCCAGGCTCCTAAATCAAATGAGAAAATACCTGTTAAGTGCATTCTATGCCTAAGACATTGTCTACAATTTGAGATTACCATGACAGAATAGTTTATATAATATAAATGCCGGGAAAACAAACTACAAACTGTAAGTACAATTCATATGCTTGCTTAGTTTAATCATTCACTTTCCAAAACGAGATGAAGTACATTTGTCTGCACGAGTGAAAGCCTTTAAGTTGGCAGGAAGTACTGAGGTCTGAATAAATTGAGATCTTAGGGGTAAAGTGACACTAAGTCACACAGCTATTAATTACAACCCAGTTAATTACCCCTTTATTGACTAAAACTAAAGCAAAATGAAGCCATGCTTTTCCTATCTTCTTTATGGATCAATGTTATGCTATTTTGCTGATTATAAACCGCTGACAAAAAAGAACTCACAAGGATATTTGTTTTAACATAACTAAGTACAACATCACATAACCAAAGTATAGGTTATAATTTAAATAGAAAATTTTATAAATGCACAGTTTATCTACAATCCTGTGCAAATTACAGGGCCTTGCACGCTGGGTATCTTCCTGCCTTCATCCAAAGAAAGTCACCTGTATAATGAAAGCTGCAGGTTTACTGAAAAAAGAAATTGCTCTAGCCCATGGTAATTGACATTTACCCTGTCCAGCCTCTTAATTTCATATTTAGATTGCAGAGTAACATGTATTCAGGTAAGATATCACAGACCTTCACTCCTTTTGTTTGTTTGTCAGCCAGTGAATTCCCATCCAGGACGGGACGAGCATGAAGTTTACTCCTCTGCGCTGATTTCAATGATGCCGCCTCAGGGCTGCCTCCGGGGCTGGGGCACGAGGGCGAGGGGAAGGGGGAAAGGAATCCCAGGGACTCAACTGCCCCGATGACAGCTTTTATTTCCACCTTGGGCCACAGTAGAGACACTGAGTTCGAAGGCATTTACCATGCTTCTTGTCTGCTTTGCTGGGAACGAATTTGCATTTTCATTTTTCTAAATTTTTGAAAAATTTTCTAAAAATATTAGGGAGCTTGCCACGTGAATCATGAAGCAATCATCTCATCCGTCACCATGGCTGTGACACACAAGAGTTTGGAGAACAAGGTTTCGATCTCCAAGCAGGGAACAAAGGCGGAGGTGGCTGGCTGGAAGGGAGCCGGCACTGAGCCTCGGCACAGGGACAAGGTCCAGACGCTGGGAGGGAAAAGTCAGGTTGGAAGAGCGCCGCGAGGGGCTGAACCGCGGACGCCAGGGGGCTGCCACGCGCGGTGTGCCCCACGGGTTCCGGGCGCGTGCTGCAGCCCAGTGTTCACAGCAGTTTCCCGAAGCCTGCGCGTAGTGCCGTGGGGTTAAATGAGGAAGTGCATCTCGGGACCTGAGGGCCCGCAGATCGCTGCTCAGGTGCCGCCCACGGGGCGCTCCAGGCGCGCAGCGGGATCCAGCCCCGCGAGGACACTGGACACTGCGCGGCCCAAAAGCCCACGTGGCGGGGAGGGGGTCGGTGCGGGGCCGTCTGCGGAGGGAGGACCGGGCGGGCCTGCTGCACCTGGCGACGCGGGCAGGTGTGCAGGGCCCTTTGCGCAAGTCAGCGGTCCTGCGCTGCGTGGACGCCTCACAGAAACAACCAGAGAGCAGGCGTGCGGCAGAGCTTTCCATGCACGCTCACAGACGGCCGTGCAGCCACAGAAAAATGCAAACAGTTCTTGCGGCGCAGTGTTGGCTGTAGACCTCCATCCGACTGTTCCTGATACCAATTGTTCATTGTCTAAAGATAGAAAAAACTTAGTCTCTAGGAGGCAGGCAAAATGAATGATGGCCGTTGGGCAATCCTGGTCAAACCTACCCTGCTCCCGCCGCCGATTTCAAAGGTTAGGACGTGCGGGTCTGAGAAGAGAGACTGGATTTAGAGAAATTACCAAGAGCCGTGGTGGGCCGGATTTATTGCACTGCCAAAGCCTCAATATCCCAGGGAAAGGGGAGCTTTCTAACATTTCAAAGTAGGATGACAGAGATAAATAAAAGAAAGTGCCGCTCGCCAACTGAGGAGACAGAACTAACTCAGGGGCCGCTGTGTCCACAGCGTCCAGGGTGCTGGGTCAGATCGGGAAGGGCATGGTCAGTCTGCACAAGGACCCTCGGGCTTTCTGGCTATTGCTTCTTCCTTTTTACACGTGGTTGTGTAAGTGTCCCGGGGCCGCGCACCCACGCGTCAGTCACCGTGAGACGGTCCAGTGGACAAGCCTCAGTTCCACTGGGTGGCAGCCCCTCGCCCTGGGGGCTCGTCCGGGGGGCAGAGCAGGCGGGAGGGGTCAGCGCGGGTGTGGGCTCTCCACGCGCGACGCTCGCGTCCCCCGCCCCACCGCTGTGCGCCTAAGTTTACTCTCTTCGGACATCAGGTGGAGAGGAGTGAGAAAGTCATGCCTTTCAGCCCGTGGGACAGGACCATCATTGTTCTGCGGTGGCAGGCCCTGTTTTTGCCTCAGTGTTCATTCATTCATTCATTCATTCCTCACTGATCCCCTTTTGTTCCCATCTCTGACTTCCATCTCCCCTCCCCCATCATTTGCATATGTTTAATATTACAGCCTTTGGTTGTAAATGAAATTTTTGCATTATTCTTTTGTTACACTTCTTTTTCTTTCTTTCTTTCTTTTTTTTTTTTTGTATGCTGTATGGCCGGGTCACATGGGCTGGGAATCGAACCTGGGTCTCCTGTATGGCAGGCAAGAATTCTACCATTGAACTCCCTTGCACCTCCTTTGTGTAACATTTTAATCACATTGTTTAATTCAGTCTGCGTTTTTACTGTTTAAATTTTTTTCAGAGGTGTAATTATAGTTTATAAAAGTATGCATCATCTTTGTGTGATAGAGTTAGCTTCCTCGTTTTTTCAATAATCTGCAAGACTCTCATTTTAATTGCTTCATTGCATTGCAGTGGAGCATATGCTGGGTTGGTTATATTTTTAATGTTCTGAGTTATAATTAATTCAATGTCTTCAAATAACGGTGTCATAAATAATAAATAACCTTAATCAAATTTCTTTCTAACATATGCTCTTGCCTGTGTAATAGTACCTTTTATTTTTATAGTTCCTTAGAATTTCCAATGCACTTTTAGATCCACATTCTAGCAAAGTATAAATTGGACAAGCAGTTATTATTATTACCGTGTAATTTATAGAAAAGCTGAAACTCCGGGAGGTGGAGGGTCCAAAATCAGCATGGACCAGCAATTTTAAGAGCCAGAATCAGAGCACAAGGAGTTCCTGTGTACTTCCTTCACCCAAATAACATCCTACCTCTTACCTAATGTGTCTTAAAATAAGATTAACAGTGCGATTGAATTAAAAATTTGTCATTCTTATGTGGCACATAGTAAAATCATAACTCATTTCTGTAAACAGAGTGCCAATTATATTTTGAAATGAAAAATTGATCATAATGTCTTTCTTATGACAAAGGTGTAAAGCCTAAAATGACAAATATCAAATTAACTAACTGCATGCAAGTGATTCCTCGTTATTGAACTTTAAATTCGTAAGTTTTTTTTCTACTTATGGCAGTCTATCTGATTACATGAAATCCCAATACAGAACTGTGGCGACTTATTTTACACCAGAGACCATGACTCTAATTGAGCTTCATAACTTATTCCTTATTGTCATTGTTTAGATTCCACCACCATGACTATTTAGCAAATTAAAGTGGGGATTTGGCCAATTTCCAGTAATGCCATTAATTCCTGAATAAAAGCATGTTAGAAGCATTTTAATAGTGTGTGAGTAGACCTGAAGCTACAGATTTCCATCATTTTCATATATGAAGCATGCTTATAGAAACTGATCATTTTATTTGATAATATTTATTCTTGATACATGACAGGACATTCAGATATGATGCCCTGCAGGCTACTGAAATTTTATCAGACTAAATCAGCTCTTTGTCTGGCTGTCAATAGGGAGAGTAGTTGTTTTTTTTTGACATTATGATAGCTACAGAGAAATGGGATAAAGAAAATTGTTCGTTAATAAGCATATGAAAATTCCTTTCACATTAACTCACCAAAATTATAATGTAGATATTCAGGTTCTTCCTTTACACATGCAGATGGTGACATCCCCGAGGTCACACGCCCGCCAGAGGTGGAGAAGGATTTGAAGGAATGGCTATGGACTCCACAGCTGGGGCTCAGCAGGGCCACTACGAAGAGGTCTGCCTGTCCGCTGTTGAAGTCTCTGAGCCTGGACTTTGAGCTGCTATGAAATCATTGGCTGCATATTTTCATAGATGATGTTTCCTCCTACTCCTATAGACAGTACAGGCCTTTGTGTCTGTCCTTCTTTCATTGTGATGTGCTGGGCTGAAGCATTCACATCTATTATAGACACATTCAAAGCAAAACTGAATAAACTGAAAGCAGATCACAACACGTATTTTTTGAGATAACATCATTTTAGTAATGCAATGTATAAATGGGCATTTGAGTGATAAGTGCCAAATGTTACATCAGTGAAATCACCCTTCCTAAAATGTATTCATTCATTTTTTCATCTTTGAGAACAAATATACAATCTGTTAGAATCCCAATTACTTGGCTTAACTTTTAAATAAGAGTGAATAATGCAATCCTTTCAAATTCAAATAAATTCAAATGATTATATGTGGATACAGATATATTTATTTAGATAGAGATACCCACATTTGAGCATTTGAATATGTTTAAAACCACATGGAATAAATGTTTTATTTTGTACAAGGAGTTTTCAACCTATAGATTAAGGATTGTTAGATGATTTCATTTTGAATATTGTTCTAGTTTGCTAGCTGCCAGAATGCAATATAACAGAAATGGAATGGCTTTTAAAAGGGGAATTTAATAAATACTAGTTTACAGTTCTAAGGCCGAGAAAATGTTCCTATTAAAACAAATCTATAGAAATGTCCAATCTAAGGCATCCAGGGAAAGATACCTTGGTTCAAGAAGTCCAGTGAAGTTCAGGGTTTCTCTCTCAAGTAGAAAGGCAAATGGCGAACACAGGGGTTCTCTCTCAGCTGGAAGGGCACATGGCAACCATGGTGTCATCTGCTAGCTTTCTCTCTTGGCTTCCTGTTTCATGAAGCTCCCTGGGAGGCATTTTCCTTCTTCATCTCCAAAGGTCGCTGGCTGGTGGGCTCTCTGCTTTGTGGTGCTGCAGCATTCACTGTTCTTTCTGAATCACCTGATTTTCTCTCTTGTCATTCTCTTTTATGGGATTCCAGTAAACTCATCAAGTCTCACCTGAATGGGTGGAGACACATCTCCACCTAATCCATTTTAGCAACCACTCTTGATTGAGTCTCATCTCCAGGGAGATGATCTAATTAGGTTTCAAACATACAGTAGGGATTAGAAGAAACACTGCCTATACAAAATGGGATTAGGATTAAAACATGGCTTTTCTAGGGGACATACATCCTTTCAAACCAGCACAAATACTTACTGAAAAATTATGTGCTGCTAAGCTAATTATAATTTACAAATCATAAAGATATAGCTGAAGAACATGATTCCCACAATAAAAAAAACATTCACTTACATGAATTTTATTTCTTTAACATAGAATGATTTTCCCACAAGAGCACATCTTGTTGAGTCAAGGTGAAAAACATTGATTCAAATATGAGGGATGTGTAAAAAGATTAATCAACGCTAACTTACAATATTGAGTTTGTGATTAGATGACTCCTTGGCATAGAGACTAGATTCACCAGTTATCCTGACACCAATTCTGGAACCCTAAGCCTTAATGTGGAGAGGAAAGTTAGAAAGAATTTCAACACCTTCTCACTGGAGAAGTTTTCAACTCACATCAGCTCTCAGTGAGTGGGGGAGCTTTCTGGTCTACCTACACTGTGAGTGCCCAGAGCTGTCAGCTCAGGGAACCTGAGTTTGATTTTGATTTCTTGTCAATTCACTCACAAAATAAGATACATTAACAGTATTTTGATGTTGGGACATATCATAAAGTTGTGTTATTTTAGGCAAGGAACCCATTTTTCTTGCTTTGTTCATATAGCTTTCCTAATTTAAAAAAATGAAGAAAAGAAAAATTCAAATAAAAAAGTTAGAAACATATATCTTTTAAGCACCAAGCCTTAAAAGGATATTCAGAAATATTTCCAATTTTTGGATGGCCCTAGATATAAAGTAATTTATTTATATTTTAAGAAGTGTTTTATTTAATGGAAAGAAGAAAGGTTTCAGCTCTTTGGGTGGCGAACAGACTCACACAAAGTGGCCCTTTTGTATTTGGGTTGGCTGAACTTCTCAGATCTTCTCATCTCATTTCCCTGCTCTTAAGGGAAAATGTTTTCTTCTTTGCCTTTTGTGCTATACCTACTGTCATGATTCCCAATGCACCATTAAACAGAATCTCTAAAGGAAAGAAGGAAGGAAGGGAGGAAAGAAGGGGGGGAGAGATGGAGGGAGGAAGGAAAGTAGGAAAGAGAGAGGGAAGGAAAGAAGGCATGAGGAAGAGAGGGAGGGGAAAAAGGGAGGAAAGAAAGTGGAAAATCTTATGTGCTGGGGTCTTATGTGCTAAATACTTGTCATGAATCACTCTTTCAATCAGTCCTCACAAAACTTCCATGAGTCTTTTGCCTCTTCCAAAAGGAGAAACACAAGCACAATGAGGTCAAATAAAATGTCTGAGGTTTGGATGCTAAGAACGGCCAGAGTGAGGCTTTCGGTCCAAGCCCTGGTTCCTACAGCCTCTGCATGAACTGCTACACTTGGCGGTCTGCTCTGCAGGAACACCACTTCAAGGAGCACAGGCAACTCTGCCGAAGCAAAGGCAATGTCTATTACTGAAATGTAGCTGGTTGTGGTGGTTTGGGGCTTTGCACCTCAGAAAAACATGTTCTTAAACCTATTCTATCCCTGTAGGTAGAAGCCCACTGTAAGTAGGACAATTGATGAGGTTACTTCAGTTAAGAAGCCCCACCTCAATCAGGATGGTTTTGAATCCCATTACTGGACTCCTTTATAAGCAGAATGAAATTCAGACAGAGAGAAAGCCACAAGAAGCCAGAAGCTGAAGGTCAGCAGAACCCAGAAGAGAAGGGAGAGCCACGAGAGGCTATCATGTTCACTGCTGTGACAGAGAAGCCCAGGGCCAAAGGTCACCAGCAGTCAGCCCAGAGCATCAATCTCAGGGGAGAAAGCATCACCTTGATGACATCTTGATTTAGACTTCTCCCCCTAGCCTTAAAACCTGGGCTAATACATTTCCATTGTTTTAGCCAACCCATTGCATGTACTTTCTGGAGCAGCTAAAAAAAAATAAAACAGCAGTTTATATAGATTAATATATAGAGAAATTAATGATATATATTGCACAACAGCTTTCTTAATGACTCAAATTATGCTATGGATTATGGTAAATATGGAGTAGTTAGAATGACATTTGAAATTCGAATTCTTCCAGGAACATGAGACCCACAGATCTGAACCACATAGATATTCATCTGAAAAGCAGGCTTCTCCTTCCAGTGACCACAGCTGACCATTGATTGGAAAACACAGCTGTGTCCTCTGAAGAGGAAAGCGATATAGCTACTACGTTTTAGAATTTCAATTTTAAGCTTCAGATAGCCAAGATATAGCTGGTATCCTTGACTCTTGGAATGCACCTGGAGCACTTCTAGTTTGCTAGCTGCCTGAATGCAATATACCAGAAATGGAATGGCTTTTAAAAAGAGGAATTTAATAAGTTGCTAGTTTACAGTTCTAAGGCCAAGATAATGTCCCATTTAAAGCAAGTCTATAGAAATGTCCAATCAAAAGTATCCAGGGAATGATACCTTGGTTCAAGAAGGCTGATGAAGTTCAGGGTCTCTCTCTCATCCGAGAAAGCACATGGTGAACACAGTCACTGTTTATCTCCCTCAGCTGGAAGGGCACATGGCAAGCACAGCGTCATCTGCTAGCTTTCCCTCCTGGCTTCCTATTTCATGACGCTCCCCAGGAGGTGTTTTCCTTCTTCATCTCCAAAGGTCACTGGCTTATGGGCTCTCTGCTTCTCATGGCTATGTCGTTCTTCTCTGCTCTCTCTGAATCTCCTTGATTCACCAAAATGTTTCATCTTTTGTAGGACTCCAGAAACTTATCAAGACCCACCCAAATGGGTGGAGACATGTCATCACCTAATCCAGTTTAACAACCACTCTCCATTAAATCACATCTCCAGGGAGATGATCTGATTACAGTTTCAAACATACAGTATTGAATAGGGATTATTCTCCCTTTATGAAATGGGATTTAGATTAAAACATGGCTTTTCTAGGGTCCATACATCCTTTCAAACCAGCACAGGCAATGACCACCAACACCAAGAGTGGACCAGGAGCTGACCAGGCCATACTTCCTTTTTCTACCTGCTCTGCTCTCTTTTCCCTGCATGAAGCTTCAATATCCTAGATAGCATCTTGCACAACAGTGAATTTTTCAAAAACAGTTGTTAGGATGTTTACCTGAAAATAAATAATTGTAAACATTTTAAAAGTTCTTAAAAATTCTTTTCAATAACATTTTTTAGGTAAAAATACACTGCCTCCTTGCTTTTATATGATAGTGGCTTTATATTAAAAGAAGTATGAGGAACCAAGTATGATATTAAAGAATTCACTAAGATCAAAATCAGAGAAGCCCCTTTTGTCAAAGAAGTGACAAGAAGATGGAATTTCCTGCAGCCCTGCCCCTATCATCTCCCTCTGTCACTCACTGGTGATCATCTATTGTGGTCCTCAGAAAGTTGAAAAATTGTCATCTTGAGAGTATTTTGCCTCCTTTCTATGTGATTTCAAGAACTGTCACATCTGTAAGGTTGGCCCCTCCCTCAATTCATTTGGTTAAAGTCTTTCTTACATCCAAAGTATTCTGATGGTGCAGTGTATGGGCTACACCTTCCCTTGACAAGAAGACTGCATTCCTCCAAAAGCAGATGCGTCAGTCCCTCATCACCTTCATCTCTGTCTCCAAGACTTTCAGCTTTGCTTCATTCCAGGGCATCATGACAGTGGGGTGTTAGGAGCATAGAGAGGTATGGACAGGCCAGGGAATGACCCTCTGCTCTTCCCCCAAAGGAGCCCTGGGTAGACCAAACATAGGCGGTTGAAACGTTCTGTCGGCATCCATCTTCCCAGATCCTTTCCTGGGCCCTGGCTTTCCAGTGGTCCCCAGGGGTCTTCTTTCCACAACCTCCAGGCCCCTCTCCTCTTCCTGCACCCCCAACTGACCAGGGCCTGGACTCTCACCCCTCTGCCTACCCCTACCCCATGACCTCTCCTGGGTTTGCAGCATGGAAACTCAGAATGATCTTTTGGACTTTTGGTCCATGTTGGGGTGAGATTGTGTGTGAGGCAAAGAAAGGGACTCCAATCCCCACCCACCATGGTACAGAAGTAGGGGTTGGAGCATTCATGCCAGGCCTGGGGAGGTGTAGTAGGTTGAATTATAGACCCCAACAAAAACATATTCTTAATCTTAATTTGCATTCCTGTGGGTGTAAACCCATCTGTAAATAAGACCTTTTGAAGTTTTCACCTTTGTTTAAGGTGTGGCCAGACAAATCAGAGTGGATCTTAATCCATATTACTAGAGACCTTAAAAAGAGAAGAAACTGATGGCCAGATCACAGAAAACTACAAGGAGGATCCAGAAGCTGGAGATCAGCAGAAACCAGAAGAACAGACATAAGGAGAGAAAAATTGCCTTGTGACAGGGGGCAGAGTTGCAAGCCAAGAAGCCCAAGGCCTGTGGTAAGATAGAACCAGAAAGCTACAGACTTCGGCGAGAAAGCGATTCCTTGCTGATACCTTGATTTTGAATTTTCAGTCTCCAAAACAGTGAGCCAATAAATTCCTGTCATTAAGGCAACCCACTGTGTGGTATTTGCTATAGCAGTTTGGAAAACTAAGACAAGAGGGTCACCACCATTCCAGGATAAATCTCCCACTCCACTGCTGTGTGCTTTCCAGCTTACAGGGCGTATCTCCTCCCGTGTCCCCCAATAATCCTGGTTGGAAGGCAGTCGCACATCACCACTTCCAGTTTCTGAATGGAGCAATGGAATCCCAGAGAAAGCAGAGGTTGGCTAGTTGTCACAAAACAACTGAGCCCCTAAACTCTTGGAGCAGGAGAGCATCGCCGAGAGGCCCCAGCTCAGATTTTAACTCTAAATTTTTATTTTTTGTCTACGTTTACCTCTCCAAACTTGGGTTTGATCAATTACTGCAAATGGTTTTTGCACTTTATGTAGAATGTGAACATCAACAGATGTTTCTATACATCTATAAATGTTTCTATACTAAAAATGATGCTTCTCTAGAAATAGGAAAAAACGTTTAAAAAATAGCCATAGAATGTAGCTTTGACACTAAAAGTAGAACTTTCATTTACGGACCACACTCCTTGGGTTAGAAGATGTGAATAAAATAGGAGCTGTATCCTTTTTCTCTTCTATGTGTTCACAGCATGCTGTCTTCCCTGTCCTTCTTGGTAAAGCACTTATTACAAGTGTAAACCTGTCTTCAGTATTCAGCTCAGTTTTATGTTCTCTTCTGTCATTCTTATAGTTCCTATCCATTTTTTCTTTGCATCTTGTAAACTTCTTTTAATAAGAATTTATTCTAATGCTAGATATTAAACGGTTTTGCTATTTTCTCAGTTATTTTTAAGTATGATGATGTGATGAATTTTAGATTAACTACCACCAATTTCAGCTGTAATTTAGAGGGTGTGAAAATGTTTCAAAAGATAA
Source organism: Myrmecophaga tridactyla (assembly GCA_004026745.1). Lineage (NCBI taxonomy): Eukaryota > Metazoa > Chordata > Mammalia > Pilosa > Myrmecophagidae > Myrmecophaga > Myrmecophaga tridactyla. The sequence goes on along the minus strand of PVIY010010656.1, from coordinate 14,267 downwards.
ATTTGGACAAAAAGTGGAATACATATAAATAATGAGCTTATAAATCACTTCAGCTTTGTGGGTAAAAATCTAATTATGTCTACAAGTTCACATGTAGCGAAAATAAGGACAGATGTGATTCAGGAGCTGGAAAAACTATGCTAGAGGATAGTTGTACTTTGCAGGAATATAACTTGTAGGAAAAAGAGAAGAGGAATATAGATATTTGGAATGTTTGGGGGTTTTCATCTTTCTTTCTTCTAGGCTGTTATTGGTTTATAAATCAATAAATTATGAAATTATTGTGCAAACATTATGAGCTGATATGGAAATATATCCAAAACACATTATAGAACTTTAAAATTCAGTTTGCAAGACAGCATGGATTGCATGATTGTTTACATTTATGTGAATCTGTGATAATATGTTTGATATGGAATGTTTACAGTGGTAGGATTTTAATGATTTTGACTTTCTTTCATATAGTTTTCTAGATTGCTTTTTATTTCTTTATTAAAGAACATTTTTTTTTGTATTTTGTGAACATTTATTTTTTGTAATTAGGAAAAACAAATTACTTTCTTCACGACTATCTTTTTAAATTTCTATAAACAATAAAAAGCCACTGTCTCATCTTTAATTTTAATGAGAGTGATAACAAATTCTTGAAAGAATAGTATAGCTGTTTCGTTTATTTATGTGTGTGTTTGTGATTAATTTGGTTTTCTAGAAGAAATGATAGCACTTAAGATTTTAAGCCTAACTGACTTCTCATTTTAAACCTACAAGTCATCAATAGTCTGACCTAAATGAAATGTTCTTCAATTAGGATGCTATGATGGGGTGAATCTGTATGTACCCTCATTGGAAAAGAAATCCATTCCCATAGGTACAGACCTACTGTTGGTGAACTTTTTAATTTTGTTATTTCAATTGCGATGTGACCCACCTCATTCAAGATAGGTCTTAATCCTCTTACTGGAGTCCTTTAAGAGGATAAAAAACAATAAAAGTCCCCAGAAAAGTTATAGAGGAAGTCACTGAAATTAGAAGCTGAGAGCAATAAAACTGAGGAGAAAAGGACAAGCAGATATCACCAGATGCCCTGTTATCTGATGGAGGGGCCCAAGCTTGCTCAGAGCTGGTCTCCAGGGAGAAAGCACCACCTGTTGATGCCTTGAGTAGGACATTTTCATGACCTTAGAACTATAAACTTGTAAACTGATAAATCCCCATTGTGAAAGCCAACCCATTTCTGGTATATTGTATTTCATCAGCGCTAGCAAAGCAAAGCAGATGCTAATGAGAATAAAGATTTTCCCCTTTTTCTTTCCCTCCCACCCTTACATTTCAAAGTTTCCCCCTCTCAGCAATTTGACATGGCAAATTTTAGAGTTTTATATAAGTAGCTGATATTGCTTGGCACAGGTGATATTAGTATTATGTCACTTTGGTAGGGGGGAAGCCTCTCTGATATAAAGAGAATTGTTTAAAATTCAACTGTCATGATTACATATTAAATGATCGCATGTTAATGAATTTATCTACATTTTAATCCCATGATTAGAGAACTTTAAGGACAACCACAATATTCTCTGATCATGTTGCATTTTCCTCTTTACATTGCTGCTGACACCTTTATTACACATTAATCTGTTTGGGGTCAATAAGACATATTTTGTAATGATTGATAGAGGGAAATAGTGATTGTATCTGAGCCTCCTTGTAGAGTTTGCCCAGCTTTCATCAACCTTCCAACCCAGGAGAATGTCTCCCCCAGGACCCGCTACATAATTTGCAGAACCCATTGCAAAGTTAAAATATGAGCCCCTTGTTTAAAAAGCAGGAGAAAGGGCTCATAACTAGTAATACAATAGAAAACCTTTCTCTTTCTTCTGGGGTCTCTCTCTCTTGCCTTATCACATTGTCATTTATTTGCTATTTAATGTTCTAAGTGGAGAAAAATAAATTTAGAATTATTATCATTAATTTTACCACCCACTTTTATATTGTGCAATATCAATTTTAATTGCCAATATCGGAGCATTTAACTTGCATGAGGAATTATGGAAATCACATGAGTGGCTTGGAGCTGCGGGTGCATGAGGTGGCCCAGCAGATCAGCACACGGCAGAGTCCAGAAGGCGGGAAGGAAGGAGAGAGGATGCCCCAGGCACTGCGCAGGCCCGAGGGAGTGATTCCTGACCCAGGGGTACTCTCAAGGCAAGGGAAATCCTCACCTGCCCTGGAGCAGTGCCCCCAGCTCATGGCCGGCAAGTTGAGTCAGGTGTCTCCTCGTTGTGGCTGGCTGGCCCAGCCCACACTGGTCAGGAGACCTCCAGCAGTACTGGAAGCAATCCCGGCCCTGGGAAGCAGTAGGTTCACAGAAAGGGGGGTGGTGGCAGGTGGACCCCATTATCTCCTGTTCAATGCGGGCGCTGCCCCGCTGTTCAACCCTAAAATGTAAGGTGGTCACTGTCAACCGAGATGCACCCCACCTGGGACAGGGGAGCTTGGTTGCTCGGTGGTCCTTGGTAAGGGGCAACTGCCCGGGAAAGAGAGGATGCCACAGCTCTGACTTTTTCAGGTCCTTCGACATCCCACTCAGTTCAGAGTATTAAATATTATCTTTGATGGATTATTTGTGCTGAAGCATGACCGTGCACATTTTAATTTTGCAATGGGCTCTGCAACAGAGAAGGACAGCCAATTCTGAAAAAAAATTAAGGGAATTATCAGAAAGACTATTTCAAGTATGGCCCACAATATGAGCTCAGACAGGTAGAGAGATAAAATTTGCAAAAGCCTCACTAATCCATCATGAGGGATTTCGAGGCAAGGGGTTTTAAAAGAAAAGAAGTTGTTTGTTTGTGGAGGGTGGATATTTGGGGTACTGCAACTGTCTTTCAGGTTAGATATTAACTGTTCTTTATCTTATGATTTGTTTTATGGTGTCCGGACATCCTTGGGGTTTGGGAGACATTGTCGCTTGAGGCTTTGCTTGCCTACAGTTTGTGGTATCCAGATGACCTGCTAAGAGTAACCTCCAAAAGGAACTCAGGACTCCAATTTAAATCTCTTAGCCATAGGAACTCTATTTTGTTGTGATTCCTTTAGCAACAGGTTTCCAGGTAATACATCTTGACATTTTACTCTACCCTTTAGAAACCATGTGCCTGTATTTAAAACAAAGTTAGAAGGAATATTTACATGGAGAAAATATAATACAGGAGCATTGCCCCATGATAGTCACTCACAAAAGTGATTAAATTATGGCTATAACATGACTGCGTATTTAACACTGAATATTGTTTTCTTCTTCCTTACATTTGTATGCCTATACCAAATTTCCATTTTGTATAGGCAATTTTATTTGAATATGATAATAAAGGTAAATTTCCCTTTAAAAAATTCTCATTGTTTTTCTTTCATTCAAATCAAATCTAATTTCATACAGATTAATGAAAATAATTATATCTCATAATATATATCCTAGAGGACTAATTGAAAACTAGGAATCCTTTGAGGTCCTAATTAAAAACATCCAAGGATTCATTTATTCTACTGCAGTTAGGATGAGCTGTGCTCTTTTGCAGCTGTGTCCGAGCAGTTATGGGAAGCCCAAAGCTCAGAGGAAATCCAGTATTTCTTCTATCTATGCAGATGGAAATGGCACCCTGGGATCGCTGTTTCTGGTGAGTTGCAATATTACAGGCACGAGAATAAATATTCATATTCATACACCTTCTTTACGCATAGACATATAAAGAACCAAGTAGAATAGTAATTTAGTTGTCCTTTCATTAAGATGTGCATTGTAAAAATTGTGTAGTTATTATGAAGCATTGTACATTATTTTTAAAGTATAGTCCAGTGGTAATAATCCAAATGTATACTGTTACTGTGCATATGTTATCATTGTGGAGCATCGAATAAAGTCGTTTGCTTAATAAACTAAAACAAAAATATTTACTCTATTTCCTTGATCAGATCAATAACAATGAAAGTCTTAGAACAATGCTATTTTACAAATATATGGAAGTATGAAGTTGATTTTTTAAATCTTTATATACATGAGTTTACCTATGAAAATATGTTTATTATTAATTTTACACCATTTATTTAAGAAATCTCCCCTTCTAAAATTGAAAACATGAAGCAATTTTTGTCCACCCTGGCTGTTCTTACCAGTGGAAGAGCTAAAAAGGACTGGTACTGGATAATAATGATTCTGGCAAAATCGATCTTATTTATTAACATGGATGTTGATGTCTGCATCAATAGCTCTGTATCTATTGTAACATTGATATCTATATATCTGGTCCATCTTTAGCTATCCACCTGTAATCTGTCTTATCCTCTTTTCCATGATGACTTAACATTCTCACCAAAAACAACCAAAAAAAAAAAAAAAAAGGAATGCTTCTCTAATGAAATTGTTTCTGTGTTTTTTTGGTGGTTTAGAAGACTCTTTTGGCATTGTAAATGATCAGAGAACATATACTTTTTTCCTTTAATAGAGAAGTTGTAGGCATAAAGAAAACTCATGCATAAAGTATAGGATTCCCATATACCACCACATCCCAACACCTTGCATTAGTGCAGAGCATTTGTTTCAATGGATGGAAGTGCATGTTCACACTTGTATAATTCATTAAAGTCCAAGGTTTAATTTAGGGCTCACTGTTTGCATAGTGCAGTTTATGGATCAAAAAAAATTATTCTGCTACCATAGATACAATTTAACGTTTCCCCCCCTTAATCATAATTAGGTACGTGTATATTTCAGTGCCGTTAACTGAATTCACAGTGTTGTTCTACCATCACCACCATCCATTATCAAAACATTTCCATCATTCTAAATAGGAACCCTGTATATTTTAAGCCTTAATTTCCCATTCCCTACCCCCACCCCATCCCCTGGTAACATATATTTTAGATTCTGACTTATGATTTTGGTTTTTTCTAATTGTTTCAAATCAGTGAGATCATACAATATTTGTCCTTTTGTCTCTGGATTATTTTATGTAATATGTCTTCAAAGTTCATTCATGTTGTCACATATATGAGGACTTCATTCATTTTTATGCCTGAGTAATATTCCATTGTCTGTCTATGCCACATTTTATTTATCCATTCATCAGCTAATGGACACTTGGGTTCCTTCATTTTGGGTAATTATGAATAATACTGTTATGAGCATCAGTGTGAAAATATCTGTTCAAGTATCTGCTTTCAATTCCTTCGGGTATATACCTAATGGTGGGATTGCCAGGTCATAATGTAGTTCTATACTTAGCTTTCTAAGGAGCCACCAAACTCTTCCACAGCAGCTGCACCATTTTACATTGTCAACAGCAATAAATGAGGGTTCCTATTGCTCCATATCCTCTCCAACACTTATTCTTTTCCTTTTTTAGAAATAGCAGCCATTCTAATGCATGCAAAATGGTACCTTGTGGTCTTGACTTGCATTTCCTTGATGGTGAATAATGAGCACTTTTTCATGTGCTTTCTGGTCATCTGAATATTTTCTTTAAAGAGATGTCTGTTCAAGACTTTCGCTTCATTTTTGATTGGATTGTTTCTCTTTTTGTTGTTAAGTTGAAGGGTCTTGTTATGCATACTGGATATTAATCTTTTTCAAAGATGTGAATTTTGAATATTTTTTCACATTGAATAGGTTGTCTTTTAATATTCATGATAAAGTCCTTTGAGGAACAAAAGTTTTTGATTTTCAGGAGGTCCCATTTATCTATTTTTTTTTCATGGCTTGTGCTTTGGGTGTAAGATCTAAGAAACCATTGCCTAACAGAAGGTCCTGAAGATGTGTCACTATATTTCCCTCAAGGATTTTGATAGTTCTAACTCTTATAATTAGGTCTGTGATCCATTCTGAGTTTATTTTCAAATATGGTGTGAGGTAGGGGTCCTCCTATTTTTTGTTAAACGGAGATCCAGTTTTCCCAGCCTGATTTGATGAATAGACTATTCTTTCCTAATTGAATAGTCTTTGATGCCTTATCAAAAATCAGTCGACTAAAAATGTGAGGGCTGATTTCTTAGCTTTCTATTCTATTCCATCAGTCCCAATGCTTGTCCTTATACCAGTACTATGCTGCTTTAATCACCATTGCTTTGTAATAAGATTTCAGATAGGGAAGTGTAAATCTTCCAACTTCATTCTTCATTTTCAAAATGGGCTTTAGCTATTCAGGGCCCCTTGATATTTATGATATTTACTACTCCAATTCATGAATATAGAATATCCTTCATTTATTTAGGTTATCTTTAATTTCAATTAGCATTTTTTTTTAGTTTTCTGTGAATTAGTCCTTTACATCTTTGGTTAGAATTATTCCTAGATATTTAACTTTAGTGTTATTTTGAATCGAAATTTTTTCTTGATTTCTCATTCCAGTTTTTACTTGCTTGGGCTTAGAAATCTTACTAAATTTTTGGTGTTGATTGTGTAACCCATTACTTTGATGAATTCATTTAACAGTTCCAGGAGCTTTGTTGTGGATTTTTTTTTTCTGTATACTGTATATCATCTGCAAATAGGCAAAGTTTTACATCTTCCTCTCCTACTTGTCTGCTTTTTATTTCTTTTTCTTGACTAATTGCTCTGGCAAGATCTTCCAGTACAATATTGAATAAAAGTGTCATCCATGTCTTTTTCCTGACCTTAATGGGAAGGCTTTCAGTCTTAGCAGGAAGACATCCAGTATTTCATCATTATGTAAGAAGTTAGCTATGGGATTTTCATATGTACCTTTTGTCATTTTGAGGAAGTTTCCTTCTATTCCTAGTGTTCTAGATGTTCCAGGTGATTTTTAATCAAGAAAGGGAGCTGTATTTTGTCAAATGCATTTTCTGTGTTGAGATGATCATGGTTTGTTTTTCTCCCCCCTTCATTGTGTAAATGTTGCATACTACATAAATTATTTTTCTTGTCTTGAAGCAACCTTGCAAACCAGGGATAAATCCTAATACATCATGGTGTGTAATTTTGTTATATGCTGTTGAATTCAGTTTTCTAGTATTTTCTTGAGGATTTTTGCATCTATATTCATAAGAGATATTGGTATGTCATTTTCTTTTCTTGTGGTATCTTTATCCAGCTTTGGGCTGAGGGTGATGTTGTCTCCATAGAATGAGTTAAGGAGTGTCCCTCCACTTCAATATTTTGGAAGAGTTTGAGCAGAATTGCAATTAATCCCTCTTGGAATGTTGGGATAGAATTCCCCTGCAAAGCTATCTGATCCTTGGCTTCTCTTTGTTGGGAGATCTTTGATTACTGATTCAATTGATTTACTAGTAATTGGTTTGGTGAGCTCTTCTATTTCTTCTCAAATCAATGTAGGTAATTTGTGTGTTTCTAAAAATTTGTTCATTTCATCTGGGTTCTTTAATTTATTGGCATAGAGTTATTCATAGCATCCACATATTCTTTTTTATTTCAGTAAGGTCAGTAGTAATGCCACCTTTTTCATTTCTGATTTGCATTATTTGTGCCTTCTCTCTTTTGTTGATTTTGTTGATCTTTTCAAAGAACCAATTTTTAGTTTTGTTGATTCTCTCTATTTTTAAAATTTCATTTATCTCCACTCTAATCATTGCTATTTCCTCCTTTCTGCTTGCTTTGGGATTAGCTTGCTCATCTTTTTCTAGTTCTTTCAGTTTTTAAGTTTGCTATCTGATTTGAAGTCTTTCTTTTTTTAATGTAAGCATTTAGAGATCTACATTTCCCCCTCAGGACTGCCTTCATGCATCCCATAAGTTTTAATATAATATTGTTTATTCATTGTTTGCCTGATATTCAAATAGTTCTTTCTTTGCATTTTTCTTCATCTCCTTGAGCTTTTTCAAGATCATTTTTAAAAGATTTTGTTCTGTGTCTGCATTTTTATCTTCTTCATTGGTGTTTTCTGTATTTTTATCCTCTTTTTTTGAATGGGTGATTGTTTCCTATTTCTTTTTTGTCTGGTACTCTTGGTGCACACTGTATGTTTAAATATTTAAAAATGTTTATTCTAGGATTTACCTTTGTAGGATATCTGTTTCCTGGTTTTGTAACCAGCTTGTGATAAGATAGAGAGTTTCTCAATCTTCAGCCTTCCTATGAGGAATGTCTGCCAAAGGTGAATGCACTGTGCAGGATTTTCCCCCGTCTTATTGGGCCTCCATCTTGTCCTGAACTTTTGCTTTTTAGTTAGTTGTTTTGGAGTTCCTCTGTCTACAAGAGTTTAGGTGTCCTCACTGTTTCCCAGGGAAAAACCTCCCTCTCCTGGTATCTAAAGTCAGCGGGCCTTTGTCCAGTCTGTCCACCACTATAGTTTTTTTACATTCCTTTCATTGCTTTGCAGTTTTTTTGCCTAGAGGGTAAATTCTTGGAGGAGGGTCATCCTGGAAAGGAATTGCCCAAGTTGGTCTTTCCCAGCCAAAACAGGGCTAGGGACCCCTGAAGGGGACATAGACCAGCTCCAGAGTGCCTTGTGGAGGTCAGGAAGGGCACCAAAAACTGCTCCGATGGCTCTCCAAAGTTGAGCTTTCCCTACCTGCCCAGCAAATGAATTCCTTCAGCCAAACTTCCCCTTCATCTCTAAGCAAACCCTACATCTTTAAACTTCCACCACCTCTGCACCTGCCCCAGAAGAGTTAAAACAAAGGTAGCATTGGGCTTTCTCCAGGATAGAGTTAAAACAGTAATTGCTGCCATGTTTATCCAGGGTAAGTTGAAATAATAGATGCCCTCTGAGCCAGGACCTAATGATCCAAAGTTGCTAATCAAAAGACAATCAGTAGGGGTGAAAAATTTCCCTGGAGATGTGGGAGATGACTCTCAGGGATGAATCCAGCCTAGCATTGTGGGATCAACAATTACACCCTGACCAAAATGGGGAAAAGAAGTATAATTAATAAAGTATCAGTGGCAGAGAGAGTTCCAATAGAGTTGAGAGGCTGCTCTGGAGGTTCCTTGCATGTAAGCTTCAGATAGACCTTGCTACCTATCATGACCTGCAAACCCCCAACTAGGACCATTCCAGTCAATCCTAAAGAACACCTAGGGCAATATATAAGATTTCACAAGGGTTCCTGGCACTAGCGTAACTTGCTAGAAACCTACAACCTCCAGATGGGTCCCTAGTCCAGATAAGTCCTGAAACCTAGAGAGGCCAGCCTCTCCAGAACATCAGATAGTTCCATCTCCCTACCCCATATTAGTGACAGACCCTTCCAATATCAAAAATTTAGAATTGTGTTCTAGTTTGCTAGCTGCCGGAATGCAACACACCAGAGACGGATTGGCTTTTAATAAAAGGGGATTTATTTTGTTGGTTCTTCAGAGGAAAGGCGGCTAATTTTCCACTGAGGTTCTTTCTTAGGTGGAAGGCACAGGATGGTCTCTGCTGGTCTTCTCTCCAGGCCCCTGGGTTCCAACAACTTTCCCCGGGGTGACTTCTTTCTCCATCTCCAAAGGCCTGGCCTGAGCTGCAAGTGCTGAGATGAGGAATGCCGAGCTGCTTAGCTGTGCTATGTTGTGATCTCTCATTTAAGCACCAGCCAATTAAGTCAAATGTCACTCATTGCAGCCGACACGCCTCCTAGCCGACTGCAGATGTAATTAGCAACAGATGAGGTTCACGTACAGTTGGCTTATGTCCGCAGCAACAAGACTAGGTATGCTCACCTGGCCAAGTTGACAACTGAATCTAACTAACACAAATTGCTATAGCCAAAACAACTGGAAAGAAAGGTATGGAAAGATCAAAAGTGATGGTGGAATTATTCATAGAAGATAGCATTTAACAAATGAATAAGAATGCTGAATCATTAAATTGGTATCTTTTTTAGTCTCCAGTATCTTAGAGCAGCTAGAAGTAAAGACTTAACATTGTGAAATTGTAACCCATGTCAAAGTCTGAAATATGTTCTACAACTAATCGTGGTGCTGTGATTTGAAATTTATAGCTTTTTTGTATATATGCTATTGTTCACAAAAAAGAAGGAAAAAAAGTCAATTGTGAGGATAAAAATGTATTTACGCCCTCTAACCTCCTATACTCTGGAGCAGCTAGAAGGAAAAATATGAGCAGATCATATGGTAGCTCATAATCAACTTGTGGAAGAGTGCTTTGAAAACTATTGCTTTTTTATTTCTTTGCTTTGTATATATGTTATACTATACAATAAAAAATGTTAAAAAAAAAAAAAAAGACAGTCAGTGATTGGCCAAACATACCCTGTTCTTGGAGAAGAGACTTTTTATGTCCTTTTCTGTAAGCAGTAGCTAGCCAGAGACTGGGTCTCATAGCAGCCTGCAGTAAGAGTGAGTTTTTTGGTATGCTAAAGCTGCTGGAAATAGGTTGGCCCTTAACAATGGGGATTTATTTAGTTACAATTACAATTCTAAGGCTATGAAAATGTCCAAATTAAGTCATCAACAAGAGGATACCCGCACTGAAGAAAGGCTGTCAGCATCCAGGGCTTGTCTGTTACATGAGAAAGTACATAGCAGCATTTGCCGGTCCTTCTCTCAAAAATGTCTGCGTGTCTGTGGGTCCTTGCTTGTTTCTTCCAGGGTATTTCTATTTGAGCTCTCTCTCTCTCTCCGTGAGCTATCTTATGATCTCGGGGGCATTTCTCTCTCTGTGTGTCCATCAGTTGGTTTCATCTCTCTGCACCAGGTCTCTCCAACATGTCTCTGGGCATTTCTTTTTCCTATGTACACATCTCTTACAGGACTCCAATAAAGGAGTAAGACCCACCTTGAATTGAGTGGGTCCCCTCTCCATGAAAACAACCTAATGAAAAGGTCCCACCCAAAAAATAGTCAAAATTCTAGAAAGGAATTGGTCGTCTTACACAACTTAGTTGATGAACCCCAGCAATCTGGTAGATTTTTGTAATCCTTGAGCATTTTAATCCATTCATGAGGCACTGACTCATGCTGAGTGGCAAAGAAATTTCTGGCAAAGTTAGCTAGTTTTTTAACTGAGATGAATTCATTTTAGTACTCGGTTTACTCATTTGTATGCAAGAGTGTTGGTCTACATAAAATATAGACTGTAAATCAACGTACATGGTTTTTTTTTCTGGATAGTAAGTAGTGGAAGGAAATCTGATGTGGGGGCTATAGTTTTCAGAGTCACAATCTCATGTATCAAAGTACATCTCTTAAAGTTTTTATCAGTCTGTCTTTATTCATCATCAGGAATGCATCTCCTTGATACGCTCAATATCTTGACATAAAATGTGACAAGATAAATCATCTATGCGTATTTTCCTCTCAATTTCCTCATGACTTGTATTTCCTTTTCCCATCCACAATCAATTTTCCACATTTCTTAAAGGATATTCTTTTGATACAAATGGGAATTATTTTTAGGTAGCTGAGAGAAAGGTGATTTTACCCTCATTTGCTGGAGATCAATTTCCAAATCATGAATGATGTTTCCTGTAGCGGCATCAGTATCTTTTTGACAGGGATTTTATTTTCTCTTTTCCTTTTGGGCACATGGGAACAAGCATAGCAGACGCGTGTCTGGGTTTTGTTTATTTTTATCTTAGATTTAAAATAAAGGTCTGTTTCCTTTTCCATTGAAACACCTTTTGGCTTGTCTCAGACATAGATTATAAAAGACTTGTCACAATTTCAGAGAAAAATTTTAACCTAGGTAAGAAAATGTTGAATATTACAAAGCAGACATAATTTGGCCAAAGGATCAAAACGGGCAGGGACAGTTTTAGGATATTGTGAGTAGATTTTACTTGTTGCATCCCACCAAACCTAATTAAATCATAATGTTAAATTAGCTTAATTTCCTAAACCTACGTTCATCTGACTGAGCTTTAGAGGGAGAAAAATGGATCAGCTAATAATTATCCTCCATATAAGCCAATAAAACAGGCTCCACTGAGTCAGAATAAACAAATTCTTCAATTCATTTAACTCAGTCATATGACAGATATCCTTTCCATATTGAAACCCTGTATAATTAGTCTAATTCATGGTTCAAACTACAGTGAACAGTAAATATAACCTTTTCCATTGCTCAGGTCCCTTTAAATACTTTGGGATTTGTTCTTCACCAGCAAAATACAAAGGTTATATTAATGCTCTCTAAATTCCACTCTCACAAACTATGAAAATAACCTGTCGTGGATACTGAGGGAAATGTAACGTGCTTCTCTCCTTGCTTAGGTCTTTCAAATACTAATATAATAAGAGGCAGTGATTTCAGTGAAAAGACATCTCACATACTTATTTTCTAGCCTATTCTCCCGAAATGCAGTTTTATAGATGTGTTCTCACTCAAATCCTTTCCTTTTCTTTACCTGAAGAAAATTTCTGGTATTACATTTTAACTACACATGCTAATAAATCTACCAGAATGACCCACAGCCATTACAAACCATACAGGTACATCAATTTTCTCTCATTGTGCAGCAACCCAGAGACAAAATGATGAAAATGGCAAAATGGCATTTGATTGATCAACTTCAAAAGCTAATTTAGTATCCTAGGAGGTTCTATCTGATTGATTTGACAACCCTTAGTGAGGATGTAGAGTAGATAATGTGCAAAAAAATGACAGGTCCGTTGTTAAAAATTTCTCATGAACAGTTTAAAGTATGAAATGCCAAGTGACATCATGATTGAGAGAGAAAAAAATTATGGAATTTCAATTACCGTAGAAGCACTCATAGCCTCCTTAACTGAGTACAGTGAACTGGATGAACTAACAAGACTTTTTTTTTTCCTTGCTGAATTTTAAATTGCATTAGTGACTTTGATTTTATTATATTTTGATATTCACAGGCAGAGTGAGTTAGAATTATTTGAATAATGCTCATAGTACTTGTAGGTTTTCTTGCTTTTTTCGCCCTGGATTCTTGTTTCATTTTGGCATGTCGAACATGGCACCATGATGTCGTTACGTGTGTCTTCTGCCCAGTTAGTAATCAAGTCATTCAAAAGTCCCCATGATGTGATGTGGGGTGAGAAGTGGTTTGTGATATTGGCTTACTTTTCAATCTTTAATGTATTAGCTATCAGATTTCCATATGATTATTCTCACTCCTTCCAATTTGGGGGTAACCCACATAGAGCTACCATTTTTCTAAGTGCATTGCTTAGAGTTTAAGTAACCTGACATCACATATGTAGTAGAATTTGAACAACTTTCCATAGGCTTCCTACCCTTTGAATGATGGGGCTTTAACACATTGAGTAATGCTCTAACCCACATGATGTTGGGTTCATTGCTGAGAATTTAAGATAGCTTTCTTCTATGTAAATATTATTTAGCCAAATATTGGTACTTGGTGACGAGACTATGTTAGTAGACAGTTAAGTGTTGAAGGTTTCTGCCTGGAAAGGCTATGCTGATGTTGGGTTCATTGCTGAGAATTTAAGATAGCTTTCTTCTATGTAAATATTATTTAGCCAAATATTGGTACTTGGTGACGAGACTATGTTAGTAGACAGTTAAGTGTTGAAGGTTTCTGCCTGGAAAGGCTATGCTGATGCTAAACACAGTGGGTTCCATGACGCTGTCCAGGGCTCCACCACTTCTCTAATGATGCAGCTATAGAAAAATGTAATCACAAAGTTAATTCATATTATATTGCATGAGTCTGTCAGCCACATGCTCCCAAAATGTATCGTTTACCATTTTGTTTGACTACGAGAAAAATTAGTGCTCAAGCAGATAGGAAAACAGCAATTAAAGTGAAAATATATATGTATTAAGATTTTAGCTTCATTTTTACAGTAAGGTGAAAAAATATGTTTTTTTTACATAGGAAATTCATCACTTACATTTTGTCATTTTACACATCAAATCACAGAAGGTCATAATCACTTCTCCCACATTATTTCCTCATAAACTGAATTCCAGTTAAATATGCTGTAATGCAAACGTCAACCAAAATAAATGGCTGCAGATACAAGGTGAGATAAATCTCAATACTGAACACATCGCTGTTCCCTGTGACCTTAAGTTCTGAGAATCTCAACCAGACGATTCTGCACCAAGGAGATGTGGACAAGCAACGCGTAATCCAAATACAAGCCACCCTTGACTTGGGCTCCTGCTGGTCCCGCCTGCGGTGATGCCTTCTCTCCTCCCGCGTTTCTGCGCAGGACGCCCGGGTGCGGGTCCAGAGGGCGGGCGCCGAGCAGCCCCGCCCCGGTGAGCCTCGTGGAGCGCAGGGAGCAACCACTGGCCCTGCACGTCCTGAGGGCGAGGGGTGAGGGGGTGCACGGGTGAGGGCGCGGC